>RJWM01011170.1:0-60773 GCA_004363535.1 Dasyprocta punctata | reverse complement strand
CAAATCTTAGATCTGCTACTTAACTCTCAACATGATCCCATGCTAGTTTCTTAATTCTGCTGAGACAATTTTATTCAGTATAAGGGGGGATAACAACAATACCTCATTGGGTTCTTTACGAGAACTGAGACAATATTCATAAAATGCTTAGTATAAGGACTGATATATAGTATTGTTTACTAAACTTTAGCTTTTTTTTAAATGTTTTTTACAATACAAGAGATAGCCCCCCTCTTATGTAAGACTAATTTGCTTATGCTCCAGATTCCATCTTCCTTGTGTTTCCTTGGGGAGTTTCAACATTTTAAGCCAACTGATTTAAAGAAATTTTCTAAGAAGTCACAGAGACTTTGTAAGCAACAAATGGTAACCATTCTTATAACTTTCTTGGTCACAACTGATGAAAATACAGTGATGTATTATATTTTGAAAAACAGAATTTCCATTTTAGTTTCTAAAACGAAGATTAAATAACTCACATGCTATTTAAACAAATGCTACATAGAGAAATAATGTCCTTTCATCCATGTTTTTAAGCAACTTTTAATCAATGAAAAAGTGAAATTATTAGGCAGATATAAATTCTTTCCTAAAATGTAAAAAAAAAAAAAAAAAAAAAACCCTCAATTATAAGGCTCCATTTCCATATTATAAAGGATAATATTTTGCAGTTCTGTTCTTTCTCTAATTAGGTAAAATAGTACTAAAGAATATGACTTTACTCATTGTTATGGGAAGGTTCCTGAATTTTATCAAATTTTTAAAAATTGGACACTTTGAAGTAAAGAAATGGAGCTATCTTAAATTACTTCATGTCAATATCGTTTTCTTTTAAAATTTATACAATATTATTGTTATAATATTTATGCAGTAAGTTAAATTGGAAGAAGTAAAATGAACAAAATACTCACTAAAAAGCCTCAGATTTTCTTCTATTACTTCCTCTTAAAGGAGTATGGTATTATACTGGGATTTGTATCAGATGTTTATAAATATTAAACGTTCAAATTATAATTATATACTGTTTTTTAAATAGAAAAAACCCTTAGATGTTTAAAAGAAAAATAATTGTCCTATGAGTCCTGAATTTTGGTTTGCTCTCTTATCAAAATTATAAAACATTTCCTTGACTAGCAGAATCTTTAGGTCCACTGGTAAGCATTTATGCAAAACCAGAGCATGTTCTCATCTTTCTGTTTTTCATATTACTAAACCTAACCAGGCATACTGTAGCTGTCCAATTCACAATGTACTCATACTGTATAATCTGAGACTTTTGCAACCATATATTTTAAAAGATCCATTGAGTACTGAAAGGCAAGTGCTATCATTCAAGTTCTAATTACATGCTACCTGAGTTTTACAGAACAAAAAAAAAAAAGAATACTGTACTTCCCAAATACATTTTGACCACAAGCAGCCTCCAAAATAAATGCTCCAAATATGTTCCAAATATAGAACTATACAATAGCTCAAGCACTCTTCTATACAAAGTATGTTCTAGTTTCTCCTTATATTACTCCCACTTGATAAATGGGTCAATAAATGCCAAGTCAAATATTCAAGTAAATATATTTTCATTGTTATAGGCAGACATATAATTAACTCAGAGAATAAAAGAAACAAGAAATCAATTTATAATTACTCCTTTAGTTTTTCCCATTAGTCATTTACATTATAATTATAGTTCCACTTTTAAAATCTTTATAAACACACACATATCATCTTGACTATAATTATAAATCAAATTATTTCAATTACAAATTAGTGTTGCATGAACTGTGACCCTCATATGTTAATTTTATTAGTAACATACAATTGTATTATAACCCATGTATATGAGCTGATTAAAAAGCAATGCACATTTATGAGGCTGTATTAATTAGTAATTTCAGCAAACGTTTCTAAACAATGTTAGAGATTTGCTCTGTCTACTCTCTAACACAAACAATTGAGTCATTTTTTTATGTATGTGTATATATCAACAAATTATATTTCTATCTCAGGCAAAATAGCCTAATAACAAAGAAAATATTACAAAGAGAAAACATTATTTTACAAAGAGAATATTACAAAGAACAAGCTTCTTATTAAAAAAAAAAATGTTATCTGTTAGGTCACTATCTTCACCAATCCAGAAAAAATGCATTTTACCCAAAAACATTACATAAGTGACCTTTTAAAATTACTGCCCCAAATGGAGACCTTCAGATGTATCATTGTATGTCATGAGAAAAAAGTTCAAGATAAGCTCAAGAAATCTGTTTCAATAAAAAATGCTGTCATCACCTAATTATTATTTTCATTATGGTAGTTTAACATTTTTAAAATTATATATGATGAACATGTCATTTTACCTCTTAGCTTCCTTACCTACAAAGAAAATATAAGTAAAGTGCCTCATCACAGATTTCCTGTCAGGATTAAAGGAGTTAACACAAGTGAAGCATTTAGAACAATGTCCATCATATAAATACCAATATATCTGTTAGCTATGCATGACCTAGTTATATACATTTTGCCTATGCTATTAGTTTCTAATTGGCAGGCCTGAAATTACTTTAATTTATTTTTCAAGGAAAAGAAAGCTACATCATGACAGTTTTTATGTTTTGCACTTTACATCAGCTTTTAGCACTGTTGGTAGTAGCTAGTTTATCTGATATTCATAAGCAAAATATGAAGTAGAGGTAGGGTCTCCACCAAACAATAGTTCCAAATTCTATTTTAAATACACCAGTCCCTCCTAATGGGTCAGGAGAAATGAGGAAAGGTTGGTCACCAGGTACTCAGTGATAGTTCAATGAGAGAAGTAAATTTTGGTGTTCTACTGCAAAGCAGGGTGACTATAGATTATAACAATTTACTGTATATTAGCTACCAGATTTTGAATGTTTTTACCACAAAGAAATGACAAATATTAAGCAGATATGCTTACTTTGAATTGAGCATTACAAAATATATAGAAATGTGATATTCATAGATATTCACAATTTTATGTGTCAATTAAACTAAAAAGACTTTCCATTTTCGTCAGACTATTAGTAATCATTAGTTCACTGATACACTAATGTATACATACACTAAGGAAGGTATACAATGAGAATAAAAAGTGAGTGAAACATTTTTCTAAATATATTGCTCACAAAATAATGGGGTATACAAACGTAAGTATTATTGTTTGTTCAATAAAGTAATTTTAAGCCGGGCGTGGTGGCGCACGCCTTTAATCCCAGCACTCGGGAGGCTGAGGTAGGCGGAGCGTTGTGAGTTCGAGGCCAGCTTGGGCCACAACGTGAGCACAAGGCCAGCCTGAGCTACATAGTGCGACCCTGCCTCAAAAAAACCAGGGCTGGGAGTTTGGCTCAGCAGCTTAAGCGCCTGTCTGGCAGGTGCGAGGCTGTGAGTTTGATCCCCGGTGGCGCCAAAAAAAAAATAATAATAATAAAAAATAAAAATAAAAAAATAAAGTAATTTTATCAAGGTGCCCAGGGAGAACTTTTTATGGGTGATGCTTGAACAAGACATGGAACAAAGAGCTGAAGCTAGAAAGGTGAAGAGACCCTAGGATTATTTTATTTACAAAACTGAAAATTTTTCATAATGTAAGAAGCTATAGCAAATATATCCGAAGTAAACAGACTTGTTTAGAGTTTCCATTGCATAGTGCTTGCATAGTTCATCCTTAAGTGTTGAATAAATATTTTTGAGTAACTGTTCACACCCCTAGAGAGGTCTTCATTGCTTCATTCTTAAATGCTTTTAGTCTCCTATATAACCCTGTTCTCCCAATCGGAACTCACAGAGATCATCCTGAAACTACTTTTATCATGCCACAACCTGATTAAAAACTGCCAATAGTTTCCTCTATTTCCCAGAAGATCATCCTCTGCTTTTGACTGGATTCTTCTTGCAATACGCATGGCACAGACTTGCCTCCTCCCTCTGCCACTGTTTTCTCCTATATTTCCCTATGTTCCCCATACTTCTACCCACCCTTCAAAAGAAGCCACACTCTTGTTTCTATTTTTAAAATAACAGAACTCTATAAAATATCACAGAAAAGAGAGAAGTGCTAGTAGTATACTTTTGGATGAAAGTCCTGTCCAAAATTTGGTAGAGACTTGAAAACCAACAGACAGACAGACTCATTTGAAAGTTATAGTCAATTCATTACATACACATAGCACACTTAAATTATTTATTATACAAAATGTATATACTGTGCCAACTACTTATTAAACAATTACTCTTCCAGTGACATTATGCTCTTTTAAAAACTTAATCATTCCACAAAACAGACAATGAGTTTTCCATTACTTAATTTGGTTTTTTTTTTAGGAAAATTCACAGAACTGAAGCTATCGCCAGATTTAGAACTCTAATTATTATGAAATAACACAAAACTATACTAACCAGCATAGAAGTCGTGCTTCATAGCTGAAGGCCATGTGGTTAAACAGTAAAATATCCCAAAAAAGCCAAATTCAGAAAAAAGAAAAATTCAAATTTTTCAAGTGATATTTAGCATGTTCCGTGCTTCAGTACCTTAGATTCCAATTTGATTTTCACTTCGTTCAGCTCCTCTGTTGCTTTCTTAATTTTTTCATGGCATCTGGTTATTTCTGACCTTACTGTAATACAAATTAAATCTTTAAGCACATCAACCTTTGTGAAGTCTCTATTTTGGTAGAATGTGGTTTGACACACTTTTTAGGTATCGTTCCCTCGATATGAAAAGCAAACCCCCCTTATCGCTCTGATCACCACCTTCAGGCTTTTTTTTTTTCTTTTTCCTTCTGCTCCAAGCACCCATATAAAGAAGACTAAAAACCCACGCAAAGGACCAGAAACACCAGACCTTTTCGCATCACCCTCCGGCTCTCCTCAGCCTGGTGCTCGGCGAAGATGATGTGCTGAAACAAGGACTCTACACTCATCTCGGGCCCGGGCTCCTGTGGACCCTTTCTTTCTCCGGTAAATATTTTATAACCAAGTCTGAGGATCCTGCAAAGCACAACAAAGGCCGGTTCTGCTGGGACTACTCTGAGCGAGCGGGTCGGCACCTCCAGTCCCGGCCCTCGCTGAGCGCGGAGCACTCTGGGAATGGAGTTGCGGTCCTGAGGGTCTGGAGAGCGGACCCCTTGGCCCTCAGCCTTTTCCTCCCACTCCCTGCCTTCTGAGGAGTAAGATCCTCAGAGTACCGCGCCTCTCGGCAACCTGGTAACTACCGGCACTCCCTCAGGCCACAAACTTTCCCTCAGGCTTCTGCCAGGCCTCAGGTCCTGTCCTTGCACTGCGAGAATTTAAACTACGGTGGCTCCTGGGGCCCAGTCTGCGGTCAGAGTGGTCTGCAAGGGCCAAACCCCAAGGGTCTTTAATCCTTACTGGAATTAAGAGGCTCAGTCTTTAAGTATTATAAAGTACAAAGTATCCTTCATTCTAAATATAAACTTTTCCAAAGTTTTATCCTTTGGAAATGGCAAAAGACTGCTATAAATGTACAAAGTCTGACATTCGCCTTAATCATTCCTTTGTAATCAGGGAGTATCTTTTTTGTCTGCTTTAAAATTAATCATTGCCTTTTGTAATCAAGCTGCAGTAATATTAACACTTCAATATCTGCGCAATATGTGTCAGAAACCAAAGTGGTTTCTAATTAAAGATTAAATATGAAAGAAAGGCACCTTTGGGACTTTTGCACGGGACTTTTTTTTTATTTAAAATAGAAAAAAACAGTAAAAAACAAAAAGCAAAAGAGACAAACAACAATAAACCCAAAACAATAACAATATAGGCTTTCAAAACAAGATGATAGCAATTTAACAATGGTTGCTATATTGTGTATTGCTATCTTCAGAAGAGTTGCTTAGATTACCAGATATAGACATACAAAATCGATCTAATCATGTGAGTATTAACTGTTCTTTTCCAAGAACTAATAGAAGTAGTAGTATAGTCCTCTTTGCTATCTTATGTGTATGTATATATATATATATTTATATCTTTTTCCTTTTCCCTTCCTTATTTCCTCCTTTTCCCATCCCAGTTACTTTTCCCCTTTGAGCAGTTTCTTACAGTTACACAATATTTATTTTAGATTTTGGATCTTATTTGCTTTTTCAGTTTCTTACACGTGGGAGGCAATATGGCATTTACAAAAGTGAGTTTGATATATTTCACTTATGAGTATGGTCTCAAGTTGTGTCCATTTACCTATAAAAGCCTCAATGCGATTCTTCTTTGTAACTGAGTAGTACTCCATTGTATAAAAATACCACATCTTTTCTATCCATTCCTCAGTTGATGGGCATTTGGGTTATTTCCAAGATTTGGCTATTATAAATTGTGCTGCTATAAACGGGTGCACGCATATCACTGATCTATGCTGTGTTCAATTCTTCTGGGAAAATGCCCAGAAGCAGGATAGCTCTGTTGAATGGGACCTCTAATCCTAGTTTTTTGAGGAATCTCCACACTGATTTCCACAGTGGCTGCACCAGTCTACACTCCCACCAACTGTGCAGAAGAGTTCCTTTTTCCCCACAACTCTTCCAGCGTTTGTTATTGATTGATTTCTTGATTTCGCCCATTCTTTCTGGAGTGAGATGGAATCTCAGTGTTGTTTTAATTTGCATTTCTCTAATGACCAATGATGCTGAACATTTTTTCATACATTTATTTGCCATTTGTATTTCTTTATCTGAGAAGTATGTATTCATCTCAGATGCCCATTTTTGGATTGGATCTTTGAACTTTGGGGACCTGATATTTTTTAATTCTTCATATGTTCTAGATAAAAGTCCTTTGTCTGAGGGACAGTTGGCTAAGATATTTTCCCAATTTGTGGGTATGTATTCATCTCAGATGCCCATTTTTGGATTGGATCTTTGAACTTTGAGGACCTGATATTTTTTAATTCTTCATATGTTCTAGATAAAAGTCCTTTGTCTGAGGGACAGTTGGCTAAGATATTTTCCCAATTTGTGGGTTTTCTTTTCACTGTGTTGGAGATTTCTTTTGACACGCAAAAACTTTTTAATCAGACGAGATTCCAGTTGTTGCATGGGACTTTCTAAAATAAAAAATGAAATACTTTAAATTGGTCAAAACATTGACATTGCAGTAAACATGTGACTTTTGTTCCGTAGAACTCACATTGATTAAACTTTAAAAACTAATTTCCAGTTCGAAGTTGTTTAGAATTAAGCAAAATATGATACATAAATGTAAAATTCTTGTCATGTAGCAATAGGATTAATTAATATTTCGTTAATGCTATAGTTCAATTGGTTATAAATTTTAAAATAATCTAATTTCTATATTAATCTCGTCATTTCAAAATAAAATTTAATGTTTAACTTTATTAAAAAAGAATATATACTGAAAAATGTAATGAAGAGGAAAATAAATCCCCATAAGAATATTCAGAAGCAAAAAGTAATGAAATTTTGACTATTGCTTTCCAGGTAACCCTCCTTATTCAGCATTTTTTATTTATAAAATTTAAAATTATAGTGAATAAATAATAATGTATTATTATAATATTCATGTTTAAAAACAGTATTAGTAGCTATCATTATATAACATAATGGATTGTGTATTTACCAAGTACTATTCTGAGCAGTACATATCCTTTTTAGATCAACTTTGTTATTTACCTTTACAGTATAGTTGAGAAAACTGAAGCACAGAACAAATCAATCTACAAATTGAATTAAGCGAAAAATTCAATTCACTAATCATCTGAGACTGACATATCTTTTGATCAACCGTATTATGAGATTCCTGCTTTTATTAATTACAGAACTGAGGCACAGGG
The DNA here is from genome assembly GCA_004363535.1 of Dasyprocta punctata. Lineage (NCBI taxonomy): Eukaryota > Metazoa > Chordata > Mammalia > Rodentia > Dasyproctidae > Dasyprocta > Dasyprocta punctata. Next base: position 52,951 of record RJWM01011170.1, on the reverse strand, counting down.
AGCTAAGGCACATGTTGGGGGTGTACAATAACTAGTGTGGTAGTTGACTGATTGTGGGTGTGGCTGAAGGGATTTACTGAAAACAGAAGTCACACCCTAGGTGCGAGTGACAGCAACCAATAGGCTTCCTGTCTGAGTAGAACAAAAGGGAAATGAAGAAGAAAGGCTGCCTTCTGTTTCTTCAGAGAAGCTCCTGTCTTCACTTTCAGTTTGGATGTCATCTCTGGGCTTCCAGCACAGATCCTTTAGCTTTCCATTTCAAACCCTTCAGTTTCCTGATACGGACTTAGATGGGACACTACAGTGAGCTCCAGAGCTTCAACTGGATCCTTATGATCTCCAGCACACAGACAGCCCTATTGCGCTTTTCCACACTTGACTCTCTGGGGCAGCCATTGCAAGCCAATCTTCTAAAGTCTGAAGTATTTGTATATATTGCTTCTCTAATAAGCACTAGGAAATACCACAATCAGGGTGTGAACCCTGTACCTTGTCAAGTTACATACCTAATGCAGTGCAAAGAACAGAAACCAAGAAATTTGGGCTCAAAAGCCACACATTCAATCTGGGTTTTGCTCTTTTTTCCTTTAATTTGATTACAAGCATTTTACCATTTCATTCAAAACTTTACATACATATATCTTTATAACTCATAATTCTTCATTACATAGATGGATGTATATAATTCAGGTATACAGAAATAAATTTGACTGTTTTATCTGTTCAAGGATGAAAAACAAATCTGAATTGTGTTTTGAGTAATTTTCTTTGAGCTCTCAGATAGAGGCTTCTGAACTTTACCATGGCTGCCATCAAAGGAAAGGGCTTCCAGAAGATAAATTATGTTGCTAATTACTACCACTCTTTTCAGAATTGTTTCCTGTGGGTTTGCACAGGGACTATCCTCACAAGGAGTTTTGTTTTCAAAATCATGATGCTATTTAACATTCCAATTTTATTAGTTACACTCCGACTCCATTTATTATTTAACATGCTGTTTAGTACTGAAATTTGGCAGAGTGAAATTCGGGCAGACTTTTGGGAGCTCAGTCACCTAGCTCATATGGGATTATGAAAGAGAGAGCTGCTAGAAATTCAAGAAGGGGAGAATAGGGAGAAATGGCATCTTCATCTTCAGGCATTTTCTTCAAATCCCAGAATATTCTGGTGCTTTTATATCTTGTTAGAATCTTCTTAGAGATACTACAACTATAGGTATTGGGAGGGGTTTAAATTTTAATTTTGTTTATTGAAACAAACAATTATGTTAGCTTATAATTCAAAATTTATAAGCTTCATTATAATGAATAAAAGTAGCATATAAAGATATTTATAGGTTTATTTATAGATTTTATATAGTGGTAAGATTTTTTTCTCTTTTAGATATATATGCTGATTATATTCTACAATATACAGAGCAAGAGTAGCATTACTTAAATTTATGCCAAATAAAAATAGTATATGACATGATAAAATTTTGTGAGCCTACTATTTTCTGAAAATGTATCTATTAGTCTAACAAAAAAAGAAATGATTCATTCAACAACTGTTTAATGAGTTTCTGCTTTTTATTCAACATTCATTCAACTAATATTATTGAACATCTCCTATGTGTCATATTAGAGAAACAAAATTTAATAAAAACAGAACTACATAAAAAACATTTTTCTTCCCCTGGATATTGCTAACCTCATTGGAGAATTATTATATTTTTCAGCATTTTGGCAGCAGTATAAGCAACTGCATTCAGATGTTTCAACAGATGTTCTGCAGAAAGAAAGCCAATTATTTGCATTATGATAGCATACATGATTCTCAAATCTAAGCTTTTCCATCTGTACATGTTTCATTTAATTGCATACCTATGGAATATAAAAGTTAAGATCACTCATTGTCTCTCAACCTCAGACTTTTGTTTGCAATAACCCAAGTACCTGGGTTATAGACCCATCCATAATTGCTTTGCTAGAAGGTCTTCCATAAGGATACCTTGCTCTTGTGATTTAAAATTCATTTCTTCTCCTTTCTTAGATTGATGACTTCCCTAAATTCTAAACTGGGCTTGCAAATACTCAGTAGCCCAGGGCCTATACATCTCAATGGAAAGAAGAAAAGTAATTCATTTATTTTATGGGTTTTTTTTTTTTTGGTTTTTTGGGGTTTTTTTGTTTGTTTGTTTTTGTTTTTGTTTTTGAAATCTACTACAAAGGGAAAAAAATGTGGTTTCAACCAAGTTTAACAGTCATTTATTGAGTATCTACTAAATGCAAAATACTTTCATGGGTGCTAGGGAGGATACAAATTTGGAAAGACACAGACCTTGCTTTCCTAGAGGTTATAATCTATCAAATGGGGCAAATAACCACTGGGAAGACTGTATATAACACCCTCACCCTTATGCTATGAGTGTATGGTGGAGAAAGAGTGATTAACTCTAATATATCTATACAGGAAAATATCTGAGCTGGGTTTTAGAGGAGGTTGGGACTGCACTAGATAGAAGGATGAAAAGGGCAAAAAGTTATACAGAGCAAGTATCTGGACAGTGTTTAACATTTTCATGTATGTGGTAAAAGACTACCTAACATCTTTGAGCAGGTGAGCAGCATGTCATAGTTGCTCTATGCAGTAAACTCATGGCAATGGGTTGGAAACACTAAAAGGGAAGAAACTAACATTTAGCATATTGAATAGTTTGCTGTCTATTCTACCAATTCAGGCTACTATAACAAAATATCATAAACCATGTAGGTTTTAAAATACTGGAAATTTATATCTCACAGTTTTGTAGACTGGGAAGTTCAAGATTAATTTGCTGGCAGATTCTGGTCTGGTAAGGTTCTGGATGCATGGTTCATAAAAGGTGTATTCTCACTTCATTGTCGCAAGGTGGAAGAGACTGTTTAGCCTTATGCAGTCTCTTTTATAAGGATAATAATAATACGCAGTCAGTTTTATAAGGATAATAACCAATCATGAGGGCCTTGCCTTCATTAGCTAATCATCTTTCAAAAGCCCCATTTGCAATAGCATCACCTTTTAAATTAGAATTCAACATATGAATTGGCAAGGGACCCAAACAATTAGACCATAACACTCATGATGTACTGATTCTCATGTGAAATCTGAACATGAATGGATTCTTTTAATCAACCTAATAACCTTATGAGATAAATTATTTTGTTACTTGGGGGACAGTAGAAAGGAAGAAGCAGACTCAGGATTTGAATTCCAGTAGGTCCTTAACCACTTGCTACTGCCTCTAAATCTAGAGACTGGGGGGATACAACTATTTAAGTGGTGTTTCATTTGAAGGTAGGTGTATTTTCCAAAAATATTTATTACTAATTATTATTTTTGAAAATATATTTAGACTTCTAGCATGTGAATCAGTCCTGCAATGCATCTGTAATTAAGTAAAATGTTATCTAAAGAAAAAAATTGAGAATATGTCGTGCTTTGTAATAAGCACTTATTTAAAACTTACTTTAACATTATGTATCCAATATGCTAATCTAAAAATGAAATTCATATGAAAAGTACTACGTTGGTTTCCTGGTACTCATAATTGTTTCCTAGGACTGTTACAATAATATGTCACAAATGAGTGCTTTAGAACAACAGAAATTTATTTTATCACAGTCCTAAAAGCCAGAAATTCTAATGAAGAGGTCTGAACAGTTGGTTCCTTCTGAATGCTCTTAAACAAAATTTGTTCCTAGCCTCTTCCCAGATTCTGGTCCTTGCTTGTCATGGTCGGCATCCCTCCTTTGTAGACACATCGCTCCAATCTCTGTCTCTTTCATCACTAGGAATTCTCCCTAGTGTCTCATTCTCTTTTCTCTTCTCCTTATAAGGCCACTAATTATATTGGACAAAGGGCTACCCTACTCCAGTCTGACCTCATCTCAACTAGTTACATCAGAAAATGACCCCACTTCCAAATACGGTCACATTCTGAAGTACTTGGGGTTAAGATTTCAATGTATCTTTTGGGGGAACATAATTCAACCCATAACAGATATTAAAACTTTAGTGAAATAGTACGTTTTTTCAATTTTTAAGTAAGTGGTTTATTTACATTATAGTCAAAGAATTTTTAGTGGCTTAAGGGACTTCAGAAAACATTTTGAGTAATCCTTTTATAGGGCTTAACACTGAAGCCAGGGAGGTAAGAGTTTCCATGATGCTGTAGGTACAGTTAATATCAGAACTAAGCCTAGAATTCTCTCTGACTTTTTTCTGTTCCAATGAAAGATCTTTTTTGTTCACTAGTGTCTTTTACCCAATTCAATTAAAATAACTTCTCTTTTCTCTGTTTTCTATTTCGAACTCTTTTGTAAGGATTTAAACAAAAGATATAACGGCCAGGGTGTGATTGGTCTAGGGCAATATCTAATGTAGCAACTTTCATTCAGATTGCATGGAATACAGGTAGAGAAAATGCAGATGCATGTACACATATATACATACATAGATACAAATACCAATACACACATGCTAAAATCATGTATGAAAGTATAAAAATATTTGAAAGTATCAATTTCATTTATACTCTTACATTCCTTCAATAAAAATGAGGGTTAATTGTCATTGTTAATCATTGATTTAAAAAATTCTGTTAACACTTTTGGAGTTATTAAATATCAAAATTTCTGGAAGAAAAATCTATTATGTAGCTGGTAATCTTGAATTTTTAAAAACTCAGAGGTCAAAGCCCAACACAGGGACCAAGAAGGCTGTATTAGGTGCTATACCCAGGAAAGCAATCTGTCAGATCCAGAAAACAAAAATAACACTTGGAAGTCACTATTCTTCACCATGTATAATTCACTTGTTTACTAAATAAGTGTTTATTGAGTATACAGTATACTATATCTGAGGCAAGGAAAAATTTGGCATTATAAAGATAAATAAGACAGGTGGCTTACAATCTGGTTGTAAAGTTATAGTTTCCATGACAATAAATTTAAGTGATTTGTTATTACATAGAAATAATTAGAAGAGAATTTTAAGCCTTTTTTCTCACTGGTTATTTGTTATAATAAAGAAATTTTTGCTTACCTTATAAGTACAGAGTTACCCACTATACATAGGATCTACTCTTAGTTGTTTACTAGGCCTAAACTTAAACAAAAAATTAATATAGTCTTTCCAGTTTTTTATTGCAATTTATATAAATGAAAATTTCTATTAATTTCAATGAATTAGTGGCTATTTGAAAATTTGAAATAAATTTTAATAAATCTTAATTTTTTTTTTTTTTTTTTTTTTTTTTGCGGCACCGGGGATTGAACTCACAACCTCACGCCTGCCAGGGCAGGTGCTTAAACCACTGAGCCAAACTCCCAGCCCTCATCTTTTTTGAGGCAGGGTCGCACTATGTAGCTCAGGCGGGCCTTGTGCTCACGTTGTAGCCCAAGCCGGCCTCGAACTCACAACGCTCCACCTACCTCAGCCTCCTGAGTGCTGGGATTAAAGGCGTGCACCACCACGCCCGGCAATCTTAATATTTTTATGACTTTCTATGAATTATTCAGTGTTTTGAGAATTTGAAAAAATTAATATACACATTTACATATATGTGTGTAGGTAAACTATAAATCCTATTTTCTTAAAACACTTCACTAAATTGCTCATTTATAAGGATAAAATTACTTTAGGCTTTCAATGTTCAAAATGACTTTAGTGGCCTTAGTATAATACTATTACATATAAAAACCAGACGCTGCCATTCTTTTCCCTCTATGATGCCATAGACAGCTTGAAGTGTTTCATTGTAGTTTACATGGCTCATAAACCTTACCTTTTATTTGACATTGCAGGTACGTTGATAATAGAATATAGAAAACCCTGTAACATGGTTAAAGGAAATAATTAGTATTTAAATAACGGAGCTTGCTAAGAAGCGTTATAAAACAGAGAATATTCTGATTATTGCCTAGATAATAGTAAGTGGTTCTGAAACTGAATTGAATGAAATAAAAGAGTGAAAAGAACTTAAGTATTCCTGGAAATACTATGAAATATTGAAGAATGTTTGAAATGCTTAGGAAGTTGTACAAATGTCATCATTTGACATCCTTATAGTTCTATGCTTTGTTATATCTCATCATTCTACTTATAGATGTGTGCATGCACAGGTTTCCTAAATTGATCGATAATTATCCTATACCATCTTCTTTTTTCAAGGTGCTAACCTAGAGAAAACCAAGAAATGACTGAGATTCCACAGGGTGCCTTGCCTTAGCTTCCAGTGAATAAATGCAAGGACCATGTGTGCAGGATCCAAACATTCATAAAAAAGATTCATGGAGATAGTCTTAGAAAGAATTAATAAAACCCAAGAGAACTTGTCAGAAAAACGTCCTTAAGATGATTTTATTTCAGTAATTGTTGTATTTTAAATGCTTTCATTTTCTTTTGTGATGTCTTTTATCTTACTTACAAATGCTATTACTCATAAAATATGGTATTTCAGTCTAGGAAGCTGTAACTGTAAATGAAACATAATACTCTCATCTAAGAGCAGATAAGGAGATTCAAATCTCTTGCTTCACTTTGTAAGCTGATTACTGGAGAGGTCATAAAGCTGGTTTCCACATCCTTTAAGTGCTGGCTGTGATATTTTGTACAATTGACCAAGTACCTTTCTTTCTTTTATTCAGTTGCAACATTTGATTGGCAGCATGTCTAGGTAGTTTACAAGATGGACAAGCCATTCCATGACTTGAGAGTGGTTTTATGGCCTTAAGGTAAGTCCCTGACAGATGACCGCAGACAACATTCATTAAGTGTTTACTGAAGACCTACTGTGTGCCAGACTCTGCACCATAACAGTGAACAAGATAAATATGCTTTGGCACTAATGGAGGCAGTAAAAATAATGAGTGTAAGCCTCAAACGTAACAGTGAAGGACAGGAGCCTGCTGTAAACTGCGTGCTCAGCACATTTACCCTCAAACAGTCCCTCGGGCTAGACAGAACTTAGCATCTGCAGAACAGAGAAGAAGCCTACGGATCATCAGGAAGATAGGACTGTCAAAAGGGCGAGAGCCCGATCATGCAGCTCCATGAAGGCAATGCAAGGAGTCTGGTTTTATTCAAAACCAGTGGAATTCCCTAAAGAGTTATATGGAAGAATTATTATGTTCTAAGAATAAGAAGATGAGCCGGGCGTGGTGGCACACGCCTTTAATCCTAGCACTCGGGAGGCTGAGGTAGGCGGAGCGTTGTGAGTTCGAGGCCGGCTTGGGCTACAACGCAAGCACAAGGCCGGTCTGAGCTACATAGTGGGACCCTGCCTCAAAAAACCAGGGCCGGGAGTTTGGCTCAGTAGCTTAAGCGCCTGCCCTGGCAGGCGCAAGGCTGTGAGTTCAATCCCCGGTGCCGCAAAAAAAAAAAAAAAAAAAAGAATAAGAAGATGACAACAAAGCAGTGGTTCCTAGCACATGCTTCATCACAAATGGACAGGATGAAGCATGTTGATCCAGGTCTATGGCTCAACTGGATAACCAGCTTTGTGACCTTGAGCAAGTCATTGATTCCCTTTCACCCTTATATAACTTATTTGCAAATGTCAATGGGAGAGGCAGAATAAGTAAAGGGAAGAAATAGGAGAGAAAGGAAAGAAAAGAAACTAAAGACTCCATACTTTAAAAAAGAAAATTTTAAATAGTAAGTTGGATTTGTTTGTGTGTGTGTGACTAGACGTCAAATCTAGGATCGTATGCATACGCGGCCAGTGTTCCACCACAGAGATACATCCCTAGTCCCACGTGGTAAATTGGAAACAAGAATTTAAGCAAGGTGAAATCATCCCAAACTATTTTGTAGAAAAGCCACTTAAAAAGAATTGAAAAAGGTAATAGAATCTTGTCTTGGCTACTTTAGTTAAGAAATGATATCAAGGCCTTAGAGAGGAAAACTCTTAAGAGTCACCCCAGAATCTTCTTTATGTCCTTTAACTTCAGTCATACAAGATAGAAATTCACTGACATGCCTATTCTGATTGTAAATATTTAGACATACTCCCACACTGACTAGTGAAAAATCACTATCTCAGCCTACAGTTGGTACCCACTACCTGTGATGTTCTACCTCCACAGCCTTGTGGACCCTCCCACAACTCAGCTTGTAACTGGTGAGCACTTTTAAGACGCAAGTATCTTACTCAGTGTCAATTCTGACTGCTCAGAGCCTGGGCCTATAGGACTATCAATATCTTATTGCTGCTATAAGAAATCATCACCAATTTAAATGGCTTAAAATAATTCAGATTTTTGATCTTATAGTTCTAGAGGTCAGAAGTCTGAAATAGGTCTTAATAGGTCAAGTGGGTCAACTAAGGTGTCCTTAGTTCTTCTTGAGTCTCTAGGTGACAATTCTTTTCTTTGCTTTTCCCAGCTTGTAATATCTGCAAGCCATTGTCTCCCAGACTCTCCCTTCTTCAAGTTAGCAATGTAAACATCCTCAAATATATAAACATTCCTGTTCTCACACTTCTATCTCTCTTATGATTCCTTTGGGTCCATTCCTATGATCCAGTATAATCTCTTCATCTCAAAATCCTTAATTTAATCACATCTTCAAAGTTCCTTTTGCCATGTAATCTCACAGGTTTCAAATTTCAGGGATTAAGTTGTTAATATCATTGATGTCATTATTTTATCTACAGGTGGTCATAAATTTTTACATATACAGTAAGATGCATCGAATGCTCATAAAAATGTGTCACTGTCAAAAGGTGAGATATGAGAGGAAAGAAGCTGAGTCACACAAGAAAATCTTGAAACAAGCCCATATCTCAAGCACTTTCTGAAACACTGCAGAGCTTTGATTTCCTCTCTTGAGTTAGTTACCATTAAATAGATGGAAGAGTTTGAAAGGGAAAAACATTAGAAGAATACAGAAAAAGCAGGGAAGAAAAATGCAAATTGCCCTGCTAAATCCAAATTTCCTGTTAGGATTCAGGAGAGGACTAGGACAGAGGAGGGACCCTCAGATGGACAGGTTCCAGCGAGGACAAGCAGCGAGTCCACAAACTGATGGTAAGGTTGCACCAGGCAGCGTTAACCCTTCCAGGTCTGTCTTAGTCACTTTTCTCTCTTTGCTGAGACAAAATATCTGACACCCAAAGTTAAAGGGAGAATGATTTCTTTAGCTCACAGGTTGTTGAAGTTTCATTCTATAATCAACTGGCTCCAAGGCAGGGTAGCATGACAGACAGGCTCATAGAGGAGGTACATCCATGGTGGGTAGATGATAGCAAAGCAAAAAGAAAGGGACTTTAAGAGCATCTTTCTACTCCTTTTATCTTATCCTGACTACAAAAATTATAGCTGTGCTAAACCAGTCTACTGATTTAGTAATCACATGTCCGTAATACCAACATTGCACCATGAATCAGTCCCACACTTTAGATCCAGCTACCTCTGAAAGACACATCTATGACTCTATGAGGCTTTGGGGAGACATCTAAATACAAGCCATAACAAGGTCAATTGTCTCCTAACCTAGGGTGATGAATGATAAATGGGCAAAGGATTGGAATGGTAATTTGGTTGTACTCTGTGATTTAACACTCACAAGATTGATTTGATGAAATTTGGGGGAATTTTGAAAATATGCCAAGGACAGCTAATTTAGTATAGTTTACCTACTCTTGGAGGGATGCAAACATTTTTGATGGGTCTTTGGATATTAAGCAGTGGCTTGTAGACAATGGGAGAAAATGTTCTGACATAAAATCTAGGAGCCACTGTCAAGTAGTGGAAAGGTTCTATTGTTCTTAAATATACCACAGATTCCCAGTCTTTGGAAGTGTCAGGCAAACAACAGGTGTACAATAATTCTGTGTTGAAGGAATAAAGAAAAATGAGTGTATGCAAAGGTTTGATATAGACAACAACTTTCATGTAAAACTGCTAGCACTTAGACATTTGTTTTAACAACCAGAAAAACTGGAAACCAGTACTTAATACAATGTATTGCATTCTGATAAACCCTATTAAAATCTAACTGATCAAATGAATTTAAAGGCCTATGTTCCTGCCTATAAGAAGGGTTGCCAAGTTTAGCAAATAAAAATACAGACTGTCCGATTAGTTTGGAATGTCAGGTAAACAAAAAATAAATTTTATTCTGCTTCCCAACTATTGCATGACCATCAATCTTTACAATCACATTGTACTGTATTTTAGGTAAATTATAACTTTGTAAAGATATTATGATCTTAATGATGTTATTACTTAGAAAAAAAGGTACTTTCACTAAAAGTATGTTCCAAAGGTAGGTAGAGGGCAGTGGAGAACAGCTGCATTATATTGTGTTGTTTTAAAAGTATGCATTTCTTTGAGCAAGGCCCATGGAGGAGAACTAAAATTCAGCTTCCCATAAATTCTGCAGAGCTACCAGGGAACGGTAATCAGCAAGGATAAAATCTGAAAGAAAGGTCAGTGAGGCAGGTAAGAGCAGCTGCAGTCCTATTGTTTGAAGCACATGCACCCTCACAAAGCAGGACCCGAACAAGAAGCAAGGGGCAAGGGGAAAAAAATCATCCCATGAGGTCACTGTTAAATCGGCTTTAGGAAAAAGCTCCCTATCTCAAGCCCCAAAGCTACTTAATTTTGTATGCTTGTTGTGTAGAGTCCAGAAAACAGAGTCCAGAAAATAGAGCTAAGCATGTTGCATGTACTTTATGGTTTGTATTCATAATGTTCTGTTGCTGGTGAAGTAAAGCACTCACTGTTTTTCTTAGAAAGGGCATGGTGTTGCTGTGTTCACTTTTGCCTGATCCAAAGAATCTCTATTGGTGCCTTTTTTCCGTCAAGCATTTACATGCTACCTGGCTGTTAGGCCTGAAAATACCAGATGGAGCTCCGGAGCAGAGCAGACACTGTTGTCATAGAAACGAGATGCTATCCAGCTCTATGCAGTTGCCATCTTTTTCCCCCTCTTTCATCCTCTCACTATGAGGTGTTCTGATAGGAACCAGTACTGATAAAACAGATTTCTCCACACATACACCCTCACCCACCTTGGAATACATCCACTGTTAATATATGCCTTGGCTTCCCAGGAGCATAAAACAGTGGAAAAATGATGTGATTTCCAGGACTTCTAATCAGAGTATAACTGATAAGCCCATGCTTTGACATCATTTTCTTCCCTTAAACTGCTATGATGCATTTGTCTTGTCCCTGAATAAGATAATATCTTCTGTAGCCAGGGGAGCCTCAGCTTTGACATTCCTGGAAATGCAACGTAACTGTAATAGCTGGGCAATGTCTGTACTCAGCAGGAGAGTGGAGAATGACCTCTCTTGATTCACTGAATTCCCCATAGTAGTGGCAGAATGCTGAGCACACAGGAGAAGTATGATAAATTCTTGTGGCTTGATGTCCAAACTTGAGCGATGCAGTCATTGGGCAGAAGCCCTCACAGCGGCCTTGCCTCTTCTGGCAGTTGTGGAGTCCTCGTGGGAATGGGACTCTGGGAGAGATGTTTAGTGCAGCTGGGAAGAAGGGCCAGCAATACATTCTAGAAGCAAAGCTGCTTTGGTGTCCCTTCACCGTTGGAAGCAGGTTAAATCCTAGGGCCTTAAAGTTGCAGTTTAAAGAGTTGTATTTAAGAATAAACAGATATTAAAATTGAAGTGGGTGGGACAACAGTTCATGTGTTAGTTTCCCATTGCTGTGGTCACAAACTACCACGTATTTGGTGGCTTACAATAACAAACTTCTATTCTCTTCCAGTTCTAAAAGTCAGAAGTTCAAAATCAAGATGTTAACAGAGCAGCTTCCTTCTAGATACTACAGAGCTGAATCTCTTTCCTCAGTTTTTCTCATTTGTAGAGAACACCTATAGTCATTGGGTGCCTCGCCAGAGCCAACAGCTTAGCATCTTGCTTCCATCATTACTTTGCTTTCCTATCTGTGTCAAGTCACTGTCTTCCTCTTTTAGGGACCTTTGGGTATATCTAGGGGCCACCCAATTATCTAGAATAGTATCTCCATTCCAGTATTCATAATTTAATCGCATCTGCAACCTCCCTATTGCCATTTAGGTATTTTGCCACTCACAAGCTCTAGGGTTTGGGAGAGGGATATTTTGGAGAGCTACATTCAGTCTACCACAGTTCCCAAATCAGGAAGATCATTTCCTGGAAATTGTTTCAAAGATGAAGATTTCCAGGATCTGCATCTATTTTTCCTGTCAGAATTTCTTAAAGTAGGGGCCTGAAAATCCATTTGTAAAACTCTCTCAGATTATTCTGTTGAAAATCTAAGTTAAGAGCTGTTTTTGGTCTCTTTCCTAAATACACACATGTTCACGATGAATGAGAATGTGGGAGGAGAATTTTTAAATGCATTTGTTGAGAAAGCTTGGAAGGTCATGCCATCCTTGGAAGATCATAACACTCCCAGGAATAGCTGCGACAAACCAACAACTGAGTCCAGCAACTCTTCAATTTAATGTTAAAGGTACCAAAATCATTTGCTGGTGCTTCCTTCAACCCTCAACCACATGAAACAGGTATCTTGATATCTACCACTAGCTGATGTTTCTTTTTCTTATGGAAGTTTCTCTACTTATTGTTTCAGAACATTGTTTCCTTTAGAGATTGTTCCACACTGCTCTCAGAGTTTTTGAAGTTGCCTATTTTGCCTACTTCAAGAGAAATGACTGTGGCAGAGGAAAAAATCCATACAATATCTTTAGAAAAACTGTAAATATTTCATCGTTTCTTACTAAACATACATTATTAACTCTGTAATGTAAATATTTTATGGCCTGCAACTGGCAATTTTGGAATATATTGGTATGTTTGGAGAATTGTGGTTCAGTTAAAAATCCTGCACTACTCACCCAGCTCATATTTAAGTTACACAGCTATTTAAAAAGCATTTAACTCTCAGAATTAAGGGAGTAATTGAATCTATTTTTCAAAGGAAGCTTAAGGACCAACTTAAAACCTAAAACAGCACATTTGTGTGAAGAGAGAAAGTTTTGGAAGCTATGCCAGCTCAGAGCCTCCATCCTCCCGGAGATGACAACATGATATAGTTTCCCATACCCTAGTGGATCTAATTTCACCCAAGGGACAGAAAGGACAGCTATACCTGTAACCAGCTCTTTCAGATGTCCACAATCTGGTTAGGAGTAGAATTGGAGAACAGTTTTACCACACAGAAAACAGGCAGAAAATCTTCCCCAGCTCAAAGTATTTGGAACTGTACAAAGGGCAAGAAAATCCTTTCATTAAATAAAACGGCTACATATCAGAACATTTAAACCAGGTTTTCAAATATAGACCTATTTGGAGACTACTTTTTCTTTTTAATTCCAGTGGCTCTCCAATACAGAGGTCATAGAAGCTGCCATCATTCTAAATTACAGCCCATTTCAGAGGTTGGCTGTGATCCAGGAGGTTGCATTATTCCAAATTGCCTGTCAAAAACTGTCAAAACACTGCCATTATCAAAAAGTAGTCCTTTTAAATAATTTCCTTACTCTTTTCTCTAAAACTTTACTGGTATTGAGCCTTAATACCATAGCTTATAGGCATAGTAAGCGAAAGCCTTTCAAATAAGAAGTGACAAAAAATAAATAAAGACATAAAAGTTCTAGGCATATGAAAACATACAAAATTCCAGTGGGAGAATTGAATCAGATTTACTTGTGGCCATCTTAGCAAAGTGTCTCCCAAGTAATAGCCACTGCTAATTTACATGAGGAATTGTAACCAAAGCATACGGAAAGTGTGATTCCAAATAATATAATTGCCCCCATGTTAGAAAATGTGAAAAGAATTATATGGCTACTCACCACACTCTACTTTTCCTATTTCCCCTCTCTTTTCATACCAAATGTCTAATGGAAAATATTACGTTTTATAGATTACTGGTATTTCTTCCTTTTACTTCATAAATGTGAACAGCTACCTGATTTACCTTAGGCTTCCTCACAAACCTGAACCTGAATCCTGTACTTCCCTGTCCCCTGCCTCCAGCTTTAATAGATGTTTGACAAAAATAAAGTTGTATATATTTAAGGCGAACAGCATAATGATTTGATATATGCACGCATTGTGAAGTCATTACCAAGTTCAAGTTAATTAATATAACCATTGTTCCAATAGTTACCTTTTATTTCTCTTTCATGGTAAGAACTCTTTAAGATCTACCTTTTTGTCAAATATCAAGCATATGACAGATACAGTGCAATTAACTATGATCATAGTACTTTACATTAGAGTTCCAGAACTGATGCATCCTACATAACTGAAAATTTGTACTCTTTGACCAACATCTCCCATGTACCCAATCCCTAGTCCCTGACAACCACCATCCTATTCTCAACTTCCATGAATTTGACTTTTCAGATTCCACATATAAATGAGATCATGCAGTATCTGTTTTTCTGAGTCAGGCTCATTTCACTCAGCATAATGTCCTCCAGGTTCATCCACACTAACACAAATGCTAAGATTTCCTCTTTTTAAAGGCTGAATGATATTCCTCTGAATAAATGTTTCACATTTTCTTTATCCAATCATATGTAAAGTCACACTTGAGTTGTTTCCACATTTTGACTACTGTGAATAATGCTTCAAAGAACACATTATATAAATTGGTATAGCCATTAGGGAAAACAGAATCAAAGTTCTTCAAAAACTTAAATATACAGCTACAATATGATCCAACAGGCACTCTTCTGGATATATATACAAAAGAAATTAAATTGGTACTTTTAAGTAATATCTGAAGCCTTTATACTCTTTATTTTTTATTTTAAAGAGAATAAAGCAAAACAAAATAAATCAGAACAAAGCAGATCAGAACAGAACAATGCAAGCAACACCAGATTTCAAAACAAAACACCAGGAAATCAACAGTGGCTGCAATAATAATTCTTGTTTTCTTCGAAATAGTTGTCCATACCTTCAGACACAATAAATTCAAACAAAATAAAATAGTATAAAACTAATCAAAACAAAAAAGTGGAAGCATTATGGGCCTTCAGAACCAGACAATAGGAAATCAACAATAGCTACCATAATGTCTCTTATTTTCCTTAAAATAGCTGTCCATACTTTCACATATATTGAAATCAAATAATAGAAAACAGACTAAAACCAATCAAAACAAAGAATAAAAGCATTATTAGACTTCAAAACAAGATGATATGAAATCAGCAATGTCTATCATAATGTCTTGTTTTCTTCAAAGTAGCTGTTCATACCATCACATATAATAAAATCAGTTCTTGTAAATTCTTTAGGAGAAGTTCTAGGTGTTTATAAGCTTGTACATGTATATCTACCCTTTCTGTATTAGAGGGAAAAGCACAACAAAACAAAACAAAATACAAGAAAAACAAGAAGTAAAAGAGACAAATAAATAACACTAACAAAGAGTCCAAAACAATAACAATATAGTCTTTCACAACAAGGTGGTAGGAACATAACAAAGGTTGTTATTTTGCTTAGTTATCTTCAGAAGAGTTACTAAGATTATCAGATATAGACTTGCCAAATTGATCTTATCCTATGAATGTTAACTGTTTTGTTCCAAGAAATAATAGATTCAGTAGTACAATCATCCCAGCTATCGTAAGTGTATATATGCAAATTTTTATCTTTTTTTCTTTTCCCTTCCTTTTTTTATCCTTTTCCCTCTCTGGATTATTTTCCCCTTTTGCAATACTTATTGAAGATTTTGTATCTTATTTACTTTCAGTTTCTAACACTAGGGAAACAATACTGTTTTTACACATGTGAATTTGATTTATTTCACTTATGAGTATGGTCTCAAATCACATCCCTCTACGTATAAAAGCCTCAGTGTGATCCTTCTTTATAGCTGAGTAATACTTCATTGTGTAAAAATACCACATCTTTTTTTATCCATTCCTTGGTTGATGGGCATTTGGGTTGTTTCCAAGATTTGGCTATTACAAATTGTGCTACTATAAACATGGGTGCACATGTATCACTATAGAATGATGTTTTCAATTCTTCTGGGAATATGCCCAGAAGCAGAACAGCTGGGTCAAATGGGGTTTCCAATCCCATCTTTTTGAGGACTGATTTCCACAGTGGTTGTACCAGTCTACACTCACACCAACAGTGCAAAAGAGTTCCTTTTCCCCACAGCCTTTCCATCATTTGTTATGGGTGGTTTTCTTGATCCTGGCCATTCTTTACAGAGTGAGATGAATTCTCAGTGTTGTTTTAATTTGCACTTCTCTAATGACCAATAATGCTGAACACTTTTTCATGTATTTATTTGCCATTTGTATGTCTTCAGCTAAGAAGTGTGTATTCATCTCAGATGCCCATTTTTAGATTGGGTCTTTGAATTTCAGAGGCCTGATTTTTTTTTTAAAGTTCTCTATATGTTCTAGATAGAAGTCCTTTGTCTGAGGGACAGTTTGCTAACATTTTTTTCCCAATTCATAGGTTTCCTTTTCACTCTGTTGGAGATTTCTTTTGACATACAAAAACATTTTAATAAAACGAGATCCCAGTTGTTGATTCTGGAAAGCATTTCCATTGCAGTTCAATTTTTGTTCATGAATTCTCTGCCTACTCCTATGTCTTCAAGATTTCTACCTACTTTGTCTTCCAGCAGATTTAGTGTTTCTGTTATAATATTTAGATCTTTGATCCATTTTGACTTTAGTTTAGTGCATGGTGATAGGCATGGGTCTAGTTTTAGTTTCCTGCATATGGAAAGCCAGTTTTTCCAGCACCACTTATTAAAGAGTCTAACTTTCTTCCAGTGAACATGTTTGGCCCCTTTGTCAAATATAAGGTGGCTGAGTGTATTTGTAGTTATGGTTGTATCTTCTAATCTATTCCATCAATCTCCAAGTCTGTTTTTATGCCAGTACCATGCTGATTTTATCACAGTAGCTTTGTAGTATAACTTTAAGTCAGGGATTGTGATGCCTCCTGCCTTGCCTTTGTTGCCCAGAATTGCTTTTGCTATTATATGTCTCTTCTAGTTCCAGATGAATTTTAGGAATGATTTCTCTAGATCTGTGAGGTATGCTAATGGTATTTTGATTGGAATTGCATTAAATCTGTATAACAATTTGGCAAGAATGGCCATTTTCACAATGTATGTTCTTCCTATCCATGAACAAGGAATGTCTTTCCATTTTCTGAGATTCTCTTCAATTTCTTTTTTCCCTGTACTGTAATTTTCACTGAATATATCTTTTTCTTCCTTTGTTAGATTGATTCCTAGGTATTTCATTTTTTTGGATGCTATTGTGAAGGGTGTGTTTTCTCTTACTTCTCTCTCAGTGAGTTTGTTGTTTGGGTACAGGGATGATATTGATTTTTGGGTGTTGATTTTTATCCAGCTACATTACTGAATTTAGTTATTACAACTAGAAATCTTTCAATGGAGTTTTGGGCATCTTCTATGTAGGGTATCATGTCATCCACAAATAATGATAATTTAACTTCTTCTTTTCCTATCCTTATTCCTTTTATTTCTCTCTCTTGTCTTTTTTTTTTTTTTTTTTTTTTTTTTTTTTTTTTTTTTTTTTTTTTTTTTTTTTTTTTTTTTTTTTTTTTTTTTTTTTTTTTTTTTTTTTTTTTTTTTTTTTTTTTTTTTTTTTGTCACAGGGGATTGAACTCACAACTTCGTGCCTGTCAGGCAGGTGCATAAGCTGCTGAGCCAAACTCCCGGCCCTGCTTTTTGAGGCAGGGTCACACTGTGTAGCTCAGGCCAGCCTTGCACTCGCATTGTAGCCCAAGCTCGCCTCAAACTCACAACACTCCTCCTACCTCAGCCTCCCAAGTGCTAGGATTAAAGGCATGCGCCACCACGCCCGGCTTCTCTCTCTTGTCTAATTGCTCTGGCTAATGTTTCCAGCACTATAATGAATAGCAGTGGTGATAGTGGATATCCTTGTCTTGTTCCTGATTTTAGAGTGAAAACTTCAGTTTTTGTCTATTTAGTAAGATGTGGACTATTGGTTTATCATATATGGCTTTTATCAGATTGAGGTAAAGACCATCTATCTGGATTTTGTGTTGAGTTTTTATCATGAATGAGTGTTGGATTTTGTTGAAAGATTTTTCTGCATCTATTGAGATGATCATGTGATTCTTGTCTTTGGCTCTATTGATATGGTGTATTACATTTATTGATTTGCATATGTGAACCATCCCTGCATTCCTGGGATGAATCCCACTTGGTTGTGGTGTATAATCCTGTTGATGACTTGCTGCATTCTGTTTACCAGTATTTTACTAAGGATTTTTGCGTCTGTGTTCATTAGGGAGATTGGCCTGTAGTTCTCTTTTTTGGTTGGGTCTTTCTCTGGCTTTGGTATTAGGGAAGTACTTGTGAAGCCTTTATACTCTTTATATATACATTCCAATTTTCTTTTTAGCTTGAAGATCCATCACCTTTATGTCCTTATTTTTACTTCTACCTGACTCTAGAACTTGACTCTTAGATTATAAAAATTTCCTTCAAAAAGAGAAACCCCTGCTACCTACATTTTACTGGATATAGAACTTAATGTTCAAAATTCAATTCTAGCAAAGAATTTCAGTAACCACTCTGAATGACAAGACATGATCTGTAAGACCATTTGTCTTTCAAACAATGTAAGATGATAAAATATTTTAGAGAGGCTCTACATTTTGGAAGCATTACAATGCAGGCAACAAATTAGGAAATCAGCAGGGTACTACAGTCCTACAATCATTTTGATGGCCTTATTTGTCAACAACTATTTTTTAGAAGAAGTGGAATTCCAAGAAGACAAATAGTTTCCAAATTCACACAAAGCGATACATAGAGATATTTCTTCAAACTATTCATAATATATTGTGGAGAAAATAAAATGTGTAGGTGAATTCATTTAACAGAAACATAATTCTTTGACTAAATGTAGCATAAAGTTACTTCAAAATGAATCTGCAGCTTCTAAGCACGCTGATAATATATGTAATGGTATTTGATCTCATTAGCAAGCAACTCCAACTCTTCAGCTACCATAAAATACAAATTGTAATCAGCACATTCTCAAGAGCAGTATATCTGTCTGACCTGACTTCTGCTCTACAGTTAACAATTTTGTTTTACTCCATAAAAAGAAATTATATCTTCTCTAAATTATGCACAGGGGTGCAAAAACATTCACACTTCCATCTAGTTTTTATGTTGCATGGTGTTCTGTGTTCTACAACAGTCTCTAGGACTTGGAAGATGCTCTTTTCAAAATCACTCACAAGCCATAATTAAATCATTACCAACAAACACAACCTTAAGATGTTCTAGTGGAGCACTCAGAATTTCAAGAAACCTCCCACCAGTTTACTGAGTGTTTTAGGTTCTTTATCATCCTATTTAAAATGTAGCCTAAAAGATCAGAACTTGAAAAAAATTACACGAAGAAATACTTTTCAATTTGTTTCTTAAGAAACTCCTTATTTTTTCTAAAAATTTTCACATGCTTTCTTTAAAGAACAAAATAATTATTCCACATAAAAATAGAACAGGAAACTGCATTCTTAAAGCTCCTTAGAGATTCACAATGCACGTTTGTTTACTAGAGCTTCCTAGAAGACTTGCAATGATGAAACCTGATTCATTTTGTTTAGTACAATATTTCCAATTTATTTTACTACCAACTCCTTTTTACTTATGAAGTGTATTTAAATATGCGAGGTTCAATAGTGTTCTTCAAAATATGATTCATCCCTTGTATAGATTTCTGTTCGGTCAGGTATGAAGGCCTTGATCACAGAACACTGGGACAGGAGCTCCAACAGTTGTGATCCTGGTCTGGGTTAGCATTCTAGTAAACCACTGGTCACCAGAGGGACAAGGTATGAGCACACACTGATCTTTTAAGACCAGAAGACTGGAGTTCTCATTCACAAAGGGACAAAGCTGGCTGTGAGCTAAAGAGCCCCTCTTTTGATTAACTTTTTCTGAAATGAGAAGCCTTAGAGTACATTGTTTACTTGTCCATTAAAAAAAAGAAAATCCTTCAAATTCACACTTTTTAAGGGAGATGAGAATCAGATACCATAATAAGGTTAAGTGAAAAATTGACGTAAGAAAGTATATTTAATTATGAATGAAATCGTGTTTTCACCCATTGGGCATAGTCGTGTTTATCTTGCAAAATGTAACATATCTATTATGATTTTCCAGTTAATTTTTTCTCAGATTTCATTATGAATAGAAATCATGGTATGGTTCGTTCCTGTTTCCCAAATCCACATTGTTTTTCTCTAAACTATATCTCTCCTTTATACTTAATCATCATTCAGACTGATTGATGACCATAAGGACCTCTAGTCTACAATTGCTTAACTGTTTCAATAAATCACAGACAACATGTCCCTTTGGTCTACATATCTGCCTAAAAGTGAAACTAAATGGCACGTATACAAGCAAAGTCAGAATATTCTGCCCATGTGTACAACCATAAGCACTTCTTCCCAAGTGTTTACTTTCAATTTTATATCTCTAATCCTGTATATCCTTATTTTATTTAATATGTATTAAATGAGATAAATTAGTAGTGGTTTGAGATAGCTATAAAAACAAGGTTTAAAAAAATCTATTTACTTTGCTGCTGACCAGAAATTCTATCATGACTTCTACTTTCTCATAAATTCTCCCACTGAAGAACATTTTTGCCCCTTTGTAAGAAATCAGCTCCAATGTCAAAAGCTGAATAGGCAAATATATTTTAAAGACATGCAACCTTGAGTTATGTATACTTCTGAAGTGCAACATAAAAGGAACATTCTTTTTTGAACTATAGACAACTCCACTGTTAGCCACTCTACACTTTACTAAGAAACTTATACTGCTTTCTGTCTAATAAAGAAAATACGCAGCTCAAGGCAAATGGTGACCATTACCACATTCTAAGACTTAATGCCTATAAATTGTTCTGCCTCAGGGTACAGGAAAGACTTGTGTCTTAGTCTTTTAGGCTCAGTGTTAGCATCATATTAGGACTTCCTCCATTTCTCTTTACAATTAAACTCTTGTGATGCCAAAAGGCCAAGGTTTTCAGAGAAGGGAGTCTAGTGCCTTTCTTTTTCCTTTTTGTGAACAAGAAGAGCATCAAAAACACTAAAGGTCATCCTTAAGCCCTTTGGTGGTATTCATCATACATATCAATGTCATAACAGCAGCCCCCAAATCATGTTAATAGCAACACTTTGATGAAGGGACAAACAGATGAGGCAGATGGTACCAAATTACTATCTTGATATAATGTCTGCTTTGTGGTTAGTGCCAGTACTGGGAAAATTTTGCATACTTCCATTGCTCTGTTGATTTCACAATAGTACCGTGTACTAGATCTTGCACTGAAGATGTTTGTAGGGATTATTCTTTTTAATCCTCAAAGCAATTCTACACTGTAGATATTGTCACTACCTCAATTCTAAAACTGAGTTTAAAAATATAAAGAAACTTGTCCAAAAGCAAATAGTCCCTAAATGATGGTGCTAAAACTCAAACAGAAGCCCTTTCAACTTCTGTTGATTTGCAGTGCCTTTTCTGGACTTTAAGCCAGAATCCCTCCCCCCACTTTTAGATTCCCACACACATTTATACCCAAGTCTTGTTTTCACATAAATTCATAATCTCTTTCCTTCCAAGGCAAAAATGTAATGCTATTTAACCCTCAAGAACAGCTTGGAATGCTAACAAGTTACTCTGACATTTGGGGAAATAGGGTAATGGAGAAGAAGGCATTGAAATCAATTCTGGGATTACACTTTATTTCGATTTTGACATTAGTAAATTCTTGAACAATTATTTTAATAATTATCATCTTCTTATTACAAGTATTTATATGCTCTCATAAGGCATCAAATGCATCTGCACTCAAGTTTTTTACTCAGTGGGTTTGCTTTTTAAAATGAGACTCTCCCCTCTCTGTAACCTATCCCTGCCAAAAAAGAAAAGGGAAGAGTGAGTGGGTTGAGTGGGAAATAGGGAAGAAAGAGAAGAAAGATTTCCATTTTATTCTTTTACAACATCTAGCTTTTCCTGGTTGAATTCAGGTGCTCTGATTTTGCTTTGTTCTGTCTGAAAAATAATTTTTCCATCACATAACATTGTGTAGTCCCTGGAATCAAGTTTCTTTCTCTTACAAAAGTATAGCAATGGCCAAATTTCCAAAGCCTGGAGAAAAGACTGAGACAATTTTCTCAATAATTGCTTCAATCCTTCCTCTTGTGCTGGCCTTGGAAAGTTGGGCAATGACTATTAAAGAGTGTTGGATTGGTTTCCTTCTCCCTTCTGTTACTGTTTCCTCTGCTTGAAATACTGTTCTCCTTTTATACTACCATACTTGTTCTCATTCTTCAGGTCAGATTGTCACACCACCCTGGGAAACTTACACTGACAACTCTTCCATTGCTATTTCCTGATTACTGCTCATTCAGTCCATTCTCAGCAAAATTAATCACTTTTCTTTCCTCTTTGCTCCTTTAATACTCTCTTATACCATCCTCAGCATCAATCCCATCATGTCATTGTAGTTAGCTATTTGCCTTTCTGTCATTCCCTACAATCTGTGAATTTTATGAAGGCAGCAAATTTTGTTTTTCAATTCATCAGTATGTTCCCATGATGCCTGACACTCAAGAGGTGATCAAGGCATCTATATTTCACCAGGTTTGTATCAGGAATGGCACATTTACTTCAGTCAACTTCCAGAGGAAGATAATTATTCCTCCTGTCATTTCCTACAGTGACCACCAGCTTCCCTATTTGAGGGTCCAGTGTCATGTTTACACATTGGAACCTAGGCAAATGTGTACAAGTTTGAGAAACATATTTTTGGTAAGGAGGGATCCAATACCATAGCATGAAGAAGGAAGACATCTTTCTTTCCTCAGTTAGTTTCTAGTGAAGATTTCCAGATTTAACCTAATTCAATTGGTTTGTAAGTGTGTCGTAGATCTGAGCTGACTTAGAAAATTGGATTCAGGGAAAATAGCATAAAACAACAAATCCCCACTCTGCACAGTGGTTTTAGAGTTGAGAAGGAGTCTGTTTCTTTTTTACATATGGTGGCGCACTTCCATTGGGGGACTGCTTCCCTTACTCCACTGTGCATGTAATTCATGGGCCTGTCCATCAAGATAGGCTCCATGTTCATGGGGCAGGTTTGTCCTTGACCCATCAGAATACTGCATTTCATAGGGCACTGTGATTGGACAGGGCTAGGGGTCACACTAACAGGACCAGTGTGTGTCCTGGTTTAAGTTACATGTGGATTGGAAATCAAGGAGGCAGGAAAGGCACAGACAGGAAGACAGAGACAGAGACAGAGACTACAACTTGGTTAGGTTCTATGTGCAGAACTATGGAAATCTATGAAGTGGGTCAGTGAGGGAAAAGTTGAAACCATGTATATAGAGGTGGAGAAGTAGCTAGCACATATGATCATATTGTTATTATTAGTAGTTTTACTATTTTGTCTTTTTGAGACAGGGTCTCGCTATGCAGTTCAGGCCAGCCTTGAGCTCACTTTGTAGCCCAGGCTGGTCTCAAACTTACAACAATCCTCCTGCCTCAGCCTCCCAAGTGCAGAGATTACAGGCATGATCCACCATGCCTGCTTCATATGATCATATTATAAGCAAGAGGTCCCAAAGCGTCCTCTAGACCCTAGTGTACAAATTGATTCCAAGCCAGTTTACCAATTATAACAATGTTTTAACCAGTTAATTTTTGCTGGGACAGCATGACAAACATTTCCTCCTGGCCTGCACCAGCTCACAGCAGCCCTGTTGCCAGGAGTCTTCCACGTTGCGGCCAGTTGGGGGATGACTCCATTATACCGGAAGCACAGCTGAGAGATGGAGAGAAACAAATAGTCCTGATGATATCACTTGAACTCCTGGATCATGCTTGATGTGAACTTTCCAGTAACCTGTAGTCATAAATTATCCTTTTGGCTTCAGCTGGTTTGAATTTGGTTTCTGTCACTTCCATCTAAAAGCATTCCAACTAATAGATTTTTCTAATATGCAAATCTGCTTTCCATTGCAGGTTAAAAAAAGAACACTTCAAGTGCACTGATGCAGGATGATCGACTTGATTTCGATGCTATAGTTGGGTATTACTTTTGGGAAGGTGTTACCTAGCAATGATTTGAAAGGAGTTGCCAGGTCAAGAAAGCTCAGATTCATATTCTATTAAAGCCATGTCTTATCCATAAACCAGAAAATAGCCAGTGACAAACATAAATACATTCTGAGTCTCTCAAGAGTGATTGCTTTGTCCTGTTAGGATTTCCATTAAGGACTCTCATTGCCTATGGATTCTGCCCAAATACACACCTCTTCAAGCATACAGTGAGTTTATATTATGCCTAAAAATCTTGTTACTTTTCAAGCCACAACAAAGGTGCTTGGTAAGAAAAGTTTGAAATTGATGAGATTCCACTTACTTTGCATTGTTTTTTATATTAAAACATCTCCCAAACCTGAATAATTTAAAATGATGATTGGCCAGTCAAATAGTCCCCACATTTTCAATTTTCCTGTAATATATCATATCTCCATTGAAGTGGACTATTATAGCTGCCTGAAAAAGTATTGTTTGATGTCTGTAAGCGCAGTCAGCAATCAATAATTTGAAATTTGTACCATTTGTACCTTTAAGTCCTGGCACATCATTTTTTATTTCATTCAATCTGCTTACTGTTGAAGAAAAAGGATTTTGAACCATTGCCACAAAGCACATTTATGTGTGAAACAGGGTTCATTTATATGGTGGGAAGTACATCATTTTGACATTTATTTGCAATATTAATTGTATATATTGATTCCATTTTTTTCAGAAATTGTAAATTTCTTATAAATACTACCACCAATGACCTTATTTTTGTGAAACTATTCTTCTGCAAGACTGAAAAAGATTTTGGAGTCAAGTCATGGATTTTTAAATTCAGAAAGGCAACATATGCTGTAATATTAAATTAAAATTCCATAATCAGTTGCTAGTCCAAGGACAAACTCAAACAGGAAATGCATTTTTAAAAAAAGAGTGTTGCTTTTTAGCTGCTAGATCAAGAATGAATGACCTTATCTGAACTCATCTTTACTCATCTTTGTAACTTGTTTCTGGTGTTTGATCCTAGTTCAAATATAAATACCGTATAGAAAGTTACTTTAACCATTTCAAGTATCACTAGTGTTTTCAGTAAGTAATTTTCAGAACAGCCACAGTTACTTTCAAAACCTTTCTCGGCTTTCCCCAAATATTCTATCCATACACATACTCAGAGATACTTTTTTTAAAAAAAATTATTCCCTGTAAGTTGGGAATTTGAAATAGCTGCATAATCTAAATAATGAACCCTTAAAAGAAACATCTGCATTTGGCATGTCCAAGGGAAACAGAAAGCTAAAGAATCCTAGAAGCTTCTTCAGAAAGAGGAAGGGAAACTTCAGACTCTTATTGATGGAGGAGATGCTCTCAGGCTGTTGAAAGGAATACAAAATTTAGGCTGGGTAGGCAAACTTGCCCCTTTAAAACTGCTGCCTGCAAGAGAGAAGCACTCTTCAGAGTGAGCCAGTCACTACTGTTTGGGAGAAAGAACGGTAGTCTGGATTCTGTGTTTTCGTCTACTCAAAAGCACAGGTCAATTACTTTATTTTGCAGACATAATACTTTTTAAAGAATTACATCAAGTGATTTAATGCTTGCATTTTTACAAAGCTCTAGTGTGGTGATGATGATATACCGGAAGGGGCATACGGATAGGACAGATGAAAGATGCGATGTCTGCAGCTAAGAGGTCCAATATAGTGAGATAGGGAGTATATGTAATGACAAGATTGTATGGAAAGGCATAATGCTACAGCGATGTGTAAAGTGCCGTAAATATTTATGAGAAGAAGATATGATCTCTGCCTGGGGAATCTGAGAAGGCTTCATAAAGAAAGGGGTATTTGAGTTGGATCTTGAAAGATGGACAAAGACAAATGGGAGTAGGGGAACATTAAGCAAATGGAATAGCGCAAGTCAAAAGTAGAAAAACATACACATATTTAAGAAGCATTGTGTATGTAGGATATAAGCTGTTGAGAAGTAGAAGACATGACCAGAAAACAAGTTGGGGCCAAACAGAATTTGACCTTTCCTCTACAAACACTAGGAAGTCACTGAGTGTTCTTGGGTAGGAAAGCCAGGATCCTGGGTACAATCTATGCCATTTATCCCAGCTGTGAGGACTAGGGAAGACTGAGGAAGACAGAAAAGTGCTGACTGTGATGGGGACAGTCAAAAAAGAAAGAAGGAGAACAATCAAGAAGTTGTGGGGGAGGTAAACTTGTTGGGTCTCATCACCTGTGTGAGTGAGGGATACAAAAGACTTGGGGATCACGGCTGTGCCAGAGTACAAAGGAGGGTGAGAGGTCGTAAATTTGATTTTGGACATAATAATTTACAGTTTCCGGTGAGAGATTTAGGAGGGGAGTCCAGCAGACACCTGGAAATGTGGGTCTGGACCTTGAGAAAGAGCAAAGAGAAAGACTTGGAAGTCAGCCACAGAGCAGTGAGAGCTGAAGCCACAAGAAAACATATGGAGTGAAATGGGGAGATGAGCACAGAAGAGCTGAAAAATTAAGGGGAAAAGTATTTTGGAAGACTAGAGAGTGCTAGAGAGATGCTATATAGTATTGATGATTCACAGAATTTAAAAAAATCTATTATTTAGAACTGAAAGAGACTTCAAAGATTAGCAGGAATAATCCTTTCACTTGACAGCACGTGGAGGTTCAAAAAAGAAGCTTAAATGATAGCAGGATAACAGCTGTAGTCTGGGCCGTGCTTAGCCCAAACTAAGAAGTTGGTGAAGCCATTTGCTATCCTTCCGCCATCCTTTCCCAGGCCAGTTCTCTGTGTCTTTATTATCTATAGTAAGTTTAATAGAAGTGACATTGAGTTTTTCTTCAGATACTATGTGGCTAAGGACTTCAGAGCCAGACTATCTGGATTCAAATATTGGCCCCCTTTGCTAGTTGTGCTGCTTTGCATAGACTACATACATAAATTTCTCAAGGCTTCATTTTCGCAGCTGCCGATGGGAAAAATGACAGTATTTGCCTCACATTTAAAGCCCTTAAACTAGTACTTGGCATCTGGTAATCACTATGCAAGATTTCACTGTTATTTCATGAAGTATTCAAGGTTAGGATGACCATATAATTTACTGTTTGAAAAAAAGTGTTTTTGAGTAGGGTCAAGCAGAGCCATATGGGAGCCTGAAGCAAAAGGGAAAATTGGAATACTGATCCTTCTTTTATTTAAAATGTTGGTTTTTCTTAATCGTAAATTGTTTATATTGATTTTGATTTTCTAAATATTTCATAAAATACAACTTACTTTGATCATTGGGTTTTTTGGCACTTCTTAAATTTTGTACCCAAGGCAAGTATTTCACTCACCTCATTCTCCTAGTGCTGGCCTTGCTATTGGGGTTGTGCTACAGGAAGAATTATTCAAAGATAGCAGGCACGAATTGGTACTTTCCTGGACATGATGGGATTATGCCATCTCCTCAGGTTTCAGTGTGCCTGCTGTTTATAGATCTCCAGTGAGTGTGTGTGTGTGTGTGTGTGTGTGTGTGTGACTTGTCTCCCAGTGGGGTACCTACTACTTCTCCTAGAGCAATTGGTAACCATGAATGAAAGCCAAGTTATACTTCACAAAAAACCACTTGAAACTGGAATCTGAGACTCAGGTTCCTGCATCAATGAAGCCTTTTTTCTTATAAAACTGTGGCCTCAATCTACAATCCTCATGTCACTTTCAGCATGCTGCTAGGTTCAATGATAACCTGATCTCATAGGATAAAAGTGACTAGCACGTTAATATCTTACTACCTTCCAGGAATATTTGCATAAATAACTAAACAAAATACAGTATATGCACTGCTTTGCACAGTGTATGGACATAAAACATACTGAGTAGATAGTGGTAGCCGATTTTACAATATAGTAATAAATAGTCACATCATACATAAATAGGTTGGTACCATTATTTACGTACTTGAACCCTATGAAATTGTTGGAAATCAAGAGTGCTTGATGTACAAAAATAGCAGTCTCATCTGGCTCAACTTATGACTACTGATAAGACTGTTAGAATATTAGATGGAGCCATATAAAGCAACCATTTGGGAGATCCAAAATAGGCAAGTGTTGGCAACTTCATTTCGTTCAACCTAATAAAAACGATATGCTGCTGGAAACATTGAATTAATCCAAAAGGCAGAGTAATTAGCAATTTTTATATTGGGCACTCCACATGGGCAACTGCTTGCTCTACAAATTAGAAGACTTTTCCTAATTATCTGCCATACAATATTCTGCAGAGTACATTTCATTCCTTTCCACTCCATTCCACAAATATTTATGACTCTCCCTGATGAGCCAGGTATTGAGAGATGAGTAAGTGACCAGATGCTGTCATAGTGTGGGGTTTAATTCCACAGTAGTGTTCTGGTGATTAAGATTGTACCTCAGGTTGTGTCCTTTTAGAAATTAGAAATTTCTGTAACTAGATTGATTACTGCACATGGTCATTTTCTTATGTTCATAATTCCCAAAATTTCCAAGAGGAAAAAAAAAGGGATTTTCTTTTTTTAGAGTCAGCAACACACAGGGTATGATATATGAGATGGGATCAGATGGTGGAAGGAAGCTGTATTTCCAGTTTTAGTACTAGTTTCATAAATTACAGTTCAGAACACGCTGAAATGAAGCCTACACACTTGATTTTGATTTGCTGACACACACTGTGAACCCTTCCTGCCAGATTCCCCAAGTCATTCTCATGGGAAGACAGGATTTAAACATTTATAAGCATTATACTCTCTTTTAAATAATATACTTTAATTTACTGTATGTCAGTCAATGTGACTGTACATTTTCTGCATTTAGAGAGAAACAGATGGATTTGCAAACTTTTCCCTCAGTCTTTGAAAGTCTTCTCTCTTGACTTCTTAGATTCTCTCTTGCTAACTCAGCAACCTCCAGTTTGCAAAGCATTTGCCCTCAATTGAAGTTTCTCTAAAAGTAAGTGTTCTAGTTAAATGTGGGCCAAAAAACTACAAATCATCAACCAGTAAGAAAAAAGGCCCAGGATATCAGTTACCAAGAATCTGCAAAAATAAAGTATCAATAGTTTTTTGAACTCCCATTAAAACCAGTGAAGCAGTAACTGGGATATGATTTAGCTCTCAGAAATGAGTTTTAAGCCGGGCATGGTGGCGCATGCCTTTAATTCTAGCACTCTGGAGGGTGAGGTGGGAGGAGTGTTGTGAGTTTGAGGGCCGGCTTGGGCTACAACTCGAGTGCAAGGCTGGCCTGAGTTACGCTATGCAACCCTGTCTCAAAAAACTAGGGCTGGGAGTTTGGCTCAGTGGCTTCAGTGCCTGCCAGGCAGGCACGAGGTTGTGAGTTCGATCCCCGGTGGGAGAAAAAAAAAAAAGAAATGAGCTTTAACCAACACATCTTTGATAAAAATAATTTTTCCCAAAAATCAAATATGAAAATATTTTTAAAGATTATTCTAAAACAAACGTTTCGAAGTTACCTAAAATAATCTATTTGAAGCCTAATCTCTATTTTATTGAAGCTTTAATTATGCTCTTTCTATGGAATAGAGGGGAAAAAATCTTTTAAATTTTAGTTAAAACTTTTTCTCTTTCCTTTCCTTCTGCATTGGTCCATACCCATTCCCTTCATTTTTCTTTACCATTCTCTGCCTAAAGCACAAATTGTGTGTAAATCTGAGTCTTCAATGCAATGATGACAAACTGAATATACTCACTTTCTGGGGTTCTGTAATCCACTCTAAACAGTCTCTTTATTCCAGGCAGAATTAGTTCCCCTTCTGAGAAGGGTTCTTTCTGAAGGGTAAGCCAAGTGCTTCCAGAGGCACTTTTCTTTAAAAAAGAAAAATGAAGGTTTCATTGAGCAACACTCAAATTATTACTTTGCTGTCTATCTAACACTGAAGTGTGCTCAACTTAAACAAATGGTAACTCATTTTTGCTTCTTTCCAAATTGCTCTTCTGTGAATCATGTTCATTTATGTGTTCAAATCACTGAATAGTTATTTGAGTTCTGTTTTATTTTGGCAGTGTCCAGCACTTAGTAGAATAAGTTATTCAATACTATGAGTTACTTGTTGTTAATGGTGCAAGCTATTCAATGATGATTAAGAAATAACTTCAAGAAACTTTCAATCAGTGAGGTGAAATAACTGATAATTCAAGGTAGACTATGATAAATATCACCCAATTTAAATGTTGTGAATATTCAAAAAAACATTCTCCTGGACTTTTTTTTATACTCCTGTAGGTGAAAACCTTTATTTTGGACTTTATTTGGCATTTTTAAAGCATGTATACAAGGCATTTTTTCATAATATGAAGTCTTTTAAAAATGAGTCTTAAAAGTTATAAAGTATTTCTGTTATTTTCCTCAAAGAAACATATTCTGAAAGAACCATCTTTCTTATCAATGTGTCAAGATAACCCTATAGCACTGATGAACTCTGGTGAAAGTGAAATTCATTTTTAAATGTGAAAACCATGAAATCAATGGCACTATTTCATCAGTAACCAAAAGACAGACTAAGAATTGAAATAACAAACGCCTCAGCAGCTCAGAAGTCATCCTCAGTTTTAATTCCTTCACTTAAAGTGAAGGAAAAACATTCTCAGGTCATCAGTTCAGGTGTCTACAGGTAAGTATGCAGTATTAAACCCTTGTCAGTCCTAGGGATCAACATGCAGGAAAATTATTGATATTTCTAAATGACATATGTGGGCTTTGTGTAACAATTAAATTGCATAATGCATCAATCTCCTATAATTTTTTACCACCTTGAAAAACTGCTTGACGTGGTACATGAATGGATACAGTGTGGACACAGTATGTGAATGGATCAATGGTCCTGCTTCATTTCTTGTACCCATCAACACACCTGTAATACAGAAACCGATTAACACATACATATTAAAGGGCTGACTGATGAATCATTCTTATTGTAGGTACTTGACTAAGTTAGGACATTCATTTACAATCCTCAGTGATGAATGATGAATGTTCTTGTGGCAATTCCAATACAAAACTATTGTAGGAGAAGGTTGGAGTCTCTGCTTCAGAGTTCCAGGACCACCGTGGTGAACTTCCTTTAATTGACCAACTCGCACTCAAGGTTTCCAATTCAATTGAAATGTCCTTTCTCAGAGAGTTTTTCCTTGCCTAAGACCATCATTTATAAATGCCTGTCTCACGACTCACCTATATCAGACTCACCTGGATTATTTGCAAAAGTGCAGATTCCCACTTGAGTTGACATTGTTACATTCATGTTCATGGCAGCATTAGTCACAGTAGCCAAAGACAGAAGCAAAGCAAACATCTATCAAGAGATGAATGGATAAATGAAATGTGACATATGCATACCATGAAATATTAAAAAAAGAAGACTCTGACACATACATGCCACAACATGGATGAACTTTGAAGATGCACTGCTAGAGAAAGTCTAGGAAAATTACATGGCGATGATGGCAGGATTCATAAAAATCCTGGAGATAGATTGTGCTGATGGTTACACAATAATGTGAATACATTTAAGACTATTGAACTGTGCAACAGAAAGTAGTCAAAATAGTAAATATTTTGTTATCGCTACTTTGTCACAATTTTTAAAAAGTGTTAATTCCTGCCTTTTGTTCAGCCCTATTCAGTCAGAAAATGGAAAGAGGGCAAAGGAAAAAGTAGGGTTGCATGCTATCTGGCTGACTATAATATAAAAACTTGAGGACACATAAAATTACCCCTGCTTTATTCCCCCACAACAATCTCTCCTCTTATTTGTGATCACTGTAATTTGACTGAATCTCTCTGACGGCTGAGCAATGACTGCCTTTTTCAGTACTGCATCTTCAGTATTTAGTAAAACACTCAGCTCAGAGCAGAGCTAATTATGTGTATGTTGAGTTACTTAATTTGAATGTGAGCTTCATATTTCTTATTTCCAAAACAAGTACAATAATTGTATTAAAGAGTTAATCTGAAGATTGGAGATAATGAACATAAAAGACATATCACCTTATCTGATTCATAGTTAGCAACTGTTTGCTAGAAATACTACTGGTAGTATTATTATCTGGAGGGGAAGTATAATTATTCTGAGGTTAGAATGGGGTGCAATCTCACATCCCTATTGACTCTAATGGTGCACTAAATTGTCCATATCTTATGGATGAGTTTAATGTAACTTAGTGTTTGTCTGGTGGTGCTATATGCTCACTAAGAATTACAGTTACCAGATCTTTGAATTTTTAAAGAGAAGCCAAAAATACATATCCTTCACTTGAAAGTTTCAGTTTACCTAAGTTGTTTGGAAAGATTTTAAAGTTCTGTGCAATGCCGACCAAACACATTTGTCCCTGGGTCATGAGTTTGTATCACTTGATTTATCCCAACGTTCAGGGTATACACTCCATCAAAAGCAGAATTGGAATCATCTACCTTATTGGACTTATTGTGGATTTGGGTTTGGGAGACCATCTGGTTCAAACCATTCAAAACAATAGAGGCAAATACTAGCACCTGGGAAGCGGAGGGAGGAAGATCTAGAGTTTGAGACTAGCATTGGTAACTGAGCAAGACCCTGTCTCAAAAAAACAGAGAAACAAATAAACAGTAGAAGCAAGGGAGATGATAGTGTCTCGATAACCACCCTGCCAAGAAGTCCAAGCATGAGAGGCCTAGGACAGACATTGGTGGATGCTCCCAGCAGTGTTGAGATTATTACCAATCCATATGGTAGGACAATATTGTGTCTGGGGGGTCATGTTGTCTGCTCTTATTTAACTGTTTTGCAGTAGATTTCTTGGTGAACTATTTACTGCCTTTGCAGTAGGATATTCCCCTATACCTAGAAGGACAGAATTATTTCCTACAGCTAGGGGGCTCTAGAAGTCCACCTTTTAGACAAAAATGGGTTTGTTGTAATTTGCAAATCTAAAAATGGATGACTTTTTTCATCATTATCTCTAAATATTAATCAATTAATAAATTTAGATATTTTAATTCATATGCAAAAATCCTGGTATTTTTAGTCAAAATCTTTTCTATACATTAAAATTTTTCCATGTGCAATTAAACTTGATATTATATTGACAGCATTTCCCCAAATATCTAAATTGGAAAACAAATATCTACTTATACTGGAAATTATTGTCAGGTCTGGTAATCATGTTATGCATTTAGGTTGTATATTTTAACTGGGTTTGTATCTAGCACATCTAGGGTAAACTATACATTGACACTGATAGATAATAAGAAATAAACTCTCACTTCACAAAAATTACATAATTTGAGCATTTAAAAACCCAAACAACTTTTCAGCTTTTAGAGATTCTTCAACAAAAGAAGATTCAAGTGGAGCACCTGAAGTTTCATCTTCTTGTCATTCCTGCTATTTTTTGTGACATTTCCACTATCAAAGCACTGAAATGTACTAATTTAGCCTTAATTCCAAGTTTCTCCTTCTTGTGCCCTCCATTCTGCTCTAGGATATGTTTTAAAAGCACTTAGAGGCACTTAATGGACAGATTTAGCAAAATCTTCATCCTGTTTTCACAGCTCAGTCGCATACAAAAGACTGAATAAACTCTTTCCCCCTCCTGCCTTCATCCCCTAGAAATATCGATTGTGGTCAAGAAGGGAGGGCACAGAGGGAGATTTCTCTTGTATGAAAGCTATACAGAAAAAAATTTTTTTTTGAATTGGTTCTCTTCAGATGCTAAATGCCCACTTTCTCTTTCTTATCAGCCACTTTAATGTAATACTGGAAATAACAGTACTTAAACAACTACCCAAACATATTTTAAGTTTCATGAATATCTCAAACATCACTGTTTTCAGATACAGTGAATTCAGGAAAATAGAAAATGCATATTATTCCAGACTTTTCTTTCAATTTTGCAAACTCAAGCGTTTAAGGGAAATGCATTCCACGTGTTTCTGGGCATTTCTACTTAAATACATTAATCTAATGGGTTTTTTTCTTCCCCTTCATGAAAATGATTTAATAGCTATGAAGTTTTTAAGATAAATTTTGATATTCCACTTTTTTAACTAAGAAGTTTCTTTGGATATGGTTGAATTAATATAAACACTTTAGAATCTGACTTTGGCTTCAACATTAAATCATTTTGGTAACAGTGAGTTCTGAACTATCACATTACATAATCCCTCATCTGTTTTTATCATTTCCTTTATTATAATGTCTCAAATCCTTTTTATATAGTAAATCATTCATTCATTCAAGTTGTATTTAGAGTACACACCTGTACCAGGATTGCACTAGGTGCTGGGGATACAGCAAAGAACAAAACAGACACACTCACCACTCATGCCCTTAGAGAGTCTAGCAGAAGAGAGCAGTACTGAATGAATGATTGCAAGTGTGATGAAAGAATGCCAGGGAAAAGCAGGGAAGACGTCATAGACGAAGGGATTATTCTATAAGCTAAGACCCTCAGTGAAACAAAACAGGGGCTAGGTGAAGGGCCAAGTTAACAAAGAGGCAAGTATTAAACTCTGAGGTGCAACAGAAAGGTGACCAATGTGGCTGATGCTTATGCAAGTGAGAAGGGTGCAGCATATGGCTGGGGCAAATCATGCAAAACCTCATGTCTTTATCTGTGTCTAAGGTTTCATAGCACAAGACTGAAGCAAGAGGAAGATCCCAAGTTTGAGTCCACCTGGGGCAACTAAGCAAGACCCTGTCTCGAAATTTTAAAATAAATGAATAAAGAAGCAAACAAATAAATAAATGGCTGGGGAATGTAGTTCAGTGCAGAGGTTCTGAGTTCTGTCCCCAGTACCACTTATACACACAGAGACAGAGAGAGATAGAGACAGAGATGGAGACAGACAAAGAGATGGAGACAGAGAATCACAACATGGTCGTGGCCATTAATAGGGTCAAAACTGGTACCCTTCCCCATAGGCTGACATCTCCCAGACCAACCCACTGTGAATGCTTCACCTCAGTGCCATCAGCAAGGCAAAGTAAAGCTTACTTCACTGAAATAGCTTCTGTTAAACATAAATACAGATAGAAGTGTAAATATGAGTCTGTATCATATCCATGTATATGCACATATATAGATGTAAGTATGCATCTTTTACATTTTATTGCTTTTAAACTGAGCCTTTCTCCCTTGTCACTAACATTACCTTGGTTTGGATTTCTTTTTCTTCATGCCCTTGGCTTTGAAAATAGCCTCTTCAGTCTCCCTGCATCATTTCCCATTTCAAATCTCCAAAATGTTTCTTGGTTTAAAAGATGTCACTTCCCTAGTTAGAAATTTCTGAGAAGTTCTAGTTGAATCTCTGATAAATCTGCTGTGCTCAAGATGCAAAATCCAGTGTTATCTCTGGTACAACATGCCTCAGCAGCCTGACCCTTCTCATTGCTGACTTCTCCACTGCCCATTTCCAGCATCTACACTGTGAAACATTTGGTTCCAAGAGATGGAAATAGCATGTGTTGAGGGAAAAGTTGAAGTTTGTTAGACACTGAATTGGGCACCTTCCATTTATGTATGTTGAAATTCTAACCTCAGTAGCTCAGAATGTGACCTTATTTGGGAAGAAGTTACTTACAGAGATATACTAGTTAAATGAGTTAAGTTAAAATGTGGCATTAGAATGTACCCTAATCCATTATGACTGGTGTAATTTTAAAAAGGAGAAATTTGAACACAGACACACACAGATAAACACACACACGTGTGCATGTGGAGAATGCCATGTAAACATGAAGGGAGAGATGAGAGTGATCTATCAACAGACCAAGAAACAACAGATACGAACAAACAACAAGAAGGGAAATATGTAGCAGATTGTCTCATAGCCCTGATTAGGAACTAACCTGACAGCTCCTGGATCAGTCCACTGTGAACATTTCACCTGAGTGCCACCAGCAAGGCAAAGCAAAGGTCATTCCTCTGGAAAAGTTTAAATTTTATATGGCTACAGATAAATATCCTCCAGAACCGAGACAATGATTTCTGCTGTTTAAGACACCAAGCCCAAAGAAACTAATACAAAGTTAGATGGCTTATTTCAGTATAAGACTTTTCAGTTTTTAATATGCTAATATAGACCCTGAATCTCCAAGAGAGGGTGCTATACCTCATATGTAGATGTCCCCCTCAAAGCCTCATGCACTCGTAGGGCTGGGGCTTTTTGAAAATGGCTGCATCTAGGTTATGTGATAATGGGGTTAAGAGTGTACAGTACTAAAGCAGTCCACTAATTGGAATTAGCATAGTTCTAAGTGTGGCTGAGTGGATTTACTGAAAATATACACTCCACCTTGGGTGTGGGTGGCACAAGCCAAAAGGCTTGTAACCTAGAGGGGATAAAAGGGAAAGGGAGGCTTGCTGCTTCAACTAGCTGCTTGCTACTTGCAGCCTGCTGTCTGCCCTGCCATGGACTGTTTCTCTTTTGCCATGTCCCTCCACCAGCTGCCCCTGCCTTGGAGCCAGCTGACTATAGATGGAAACTTCTACACACTCTGAACTGAAATAAACCTTTTCTCATTTAACTTTGGGTGTTGGATATTTTGCTTCAGCTATGGGAAACATAACAAAAACAGAGAGAGTAGAATATCATCATCTTATTTGACAGGGCAAAATTTTTTTCCCTCAGTTCATCTCATGGGGATCAGTGTTTTGAAAATCACATTCTGGGAAATGCTGACTGAGGATCCTGAACTCAACTAAGGGTTAAGGAAGAGAAAATGCAGTGAGCAAATGAGTAAACAGGTTTGCCTAAATAACTATTAACATTCCTAGGACACCTTCCTCTTCAAAGTGACTCTATAATAAGTTAACATTTTTTTGGTCAGGGATTTAGCTCAGTGGCACAAGTGCCTGCTGGCAAGTGCGATGTCATGAGTCCGAGCTCCAGTACAAAAAAAAAAGTTAAATTTTTTTGGCCCTACAGAAACCTAAGTGAAAATACTGCTAGTGGTGAGAGAGGAAGCATTTGGAGCAACCAGATGTTCCCCTTTATCTCTAAGTATCACCTTGATCCAGGATCAGCTCTATAATTTGCAGTGTCCCAGTACAAAGTGAAAACACAGGAGTCTGTGCATAAATTATTAAGAATTTTAAAATGGTAAAATCAGAGCATTAAACCAAATTAAAGACTCTTTTTAAACACAGAGGCCCCTATATGCTTGCATGAATCTCAATGATCATAATGTTGGCCTTGCTTTAACTAGTTCAATACAAACCTTTACAATCTTATACCACTACCAGTTCATTTCATGAACTTCATTTGGAATATTTCTCTATTGGTGGTATCCAAAATTACCCCCAGGTTTGATGACTGTCTAGAAGAGCTCATAGGGTTCAGCATAAAAATGTGTTCATGACTGTGGTTTGTCATATGGAAAGCAGACAAAGCAAACAGCAAAAGACAATGTGCATTGAGGCTAAATCCAGAGGCTTCCCTGAATCCGTTGCTATAGGAGCTGCACAGAATGCCCTTAAGGAAGTTCATCAGAGATTCAGTGTCTAGGGTGTCTTTTGGGAGCTGCTACATCATCACCCTCTGCCTACCATGTATCAAATTGTGCTTACAAGTGTTTACATTCATAGGAAATAGCAAATTCAAGCACAAATCAGCTTCACTGACACTTTCTCATACTCCAGCTGAAAGGATGAACTTATCAATGAATTCAATTTCTTTTGTTCAGCTATTGAAGATCATTCCTCTAGAAACCCTGTAAAATGACACACAAGTGAGTTACAATTATCTGGTTCAGAAAAACTGTTTCCATCTCTGCTTCTACAACTTGCTGGTGGAAGAGGTGAAAGTGAGAGTTCATCGTACCTTTTTTATTTTTTTATTTTTATTTTTATTTTTTGCGGAACTGGGGATCGAACTCACAGCCTCACGCCTGTCAGGGGAGGCGCTTAAGCCACTGAGCCAACCTCCCGGCCCTGGTTTTTTGAGACAGGGTCACACTATGTAGTTCAGGCTGGCCTTGCGCTCGTGTTGTAGCCCAAGCAGGCCTCAAACTCACAACGCTCCACCTACCTCAGCCTCCCGAGTGCTGGGATTAAAGGCGTGCGCTACCATGCCCGGCCGTACCTTTTTTAGAAGTATTGCAATCAAGAGTTTGTATAGTTTCAGACATGGTTGAGGTCTTCTTCCACATAATAACCCAAGATTTACTTGCCAGTTTCCAAAAACGATTTGCTTTTAGAGAGCTTGTTACTTTCCACTCCAGACCACTCTGAATGGCAAGGCTATTGTTCT
The DNA here is from genome assembly GCA_004363535.1 of Dasyprocta punctata. Lineage (NCBI taxonomy): Eukaryota > Metazoa > Chordata > Mammalia > Rodentia > Dasyproctidae > Dasyprocta > Dasyprocta punctata. Next base: position 14,547 of record RJWM01011170.1, on the reverse strand, counting down.
TTCTCAGTCCAACCAAGGGGATATAAACTCAATCCTACTAAAGAACAATTGACCACTAATTTAATGCATCTAAGTGGACTCTCCCAAGGATGTTTAAGGTTTAACAGGAGGTAGTAGTGATATCACAACCTTAAAGATGGACCCTCAGCTAACAAGGTAAACTGTCATTTTGGTAGCATAGTCACTTGGGAAGCCCTGGAAGGCACATTCATTGTTGAATTGGAAACATTCAACAGAAGAACCAGTTAAGTGCTATGAAAGACAGTATTGACTTGATATTCTTAACCATTTTAGGCAATTATAGTGAGAATAACACAGATTAAGTTAGCTGCCACATATTATTTTGGGAATGAAAATCAGTGATACAGATTTTTATTTTAGTTATCCAGATTGTGATATATATACATAATTTTAGTATTTCATAAATGGAGAAATTAATTCACCAATAATTCCAAAGGTAAATTATTATTTAACACTTGTCAATCCAACATGCTAAGGAATGGATAACATAAATTTGCTTTTTTTTTTTCCTTTCAGAATACCAGGAATCTTGAAGAGACAAAGTGGCACATCAGAAGGAACACTACTTTTGAAATCTGGCTCCTTGCCAGGTGTGGTGGCTCACACCTATAATCCCAGCACCCAGGAGGCTGAGGAAGGAGGGTGGCTGCAAGTTTGAGACCAGCCTGGGTTACAAAGTGAGCTCAAGGCTGGCCTGAATGACATAGCAAGACCCTGTCTCAAAAAGGCAAAAAAAAAAAAAAAAAAAAAAAAAAAAAAAAAAAAAAAAAAAAAAAAAAAAAAAAAAAAAAAAAAAAAAAAAAAAAAAAAAAAAAAAAAAAAAAAAAAAAAAAAAAAAAAAAAAAAAAAGAAAGAAAGAAAGGAAAGAAAAGAAAAGAAAAGAAACCTGGCTCTTCAACTAAGAAGGTATGTGACCTTGAGCCAGTCACTAGACGGCTCTAAGCTTCAGTTTCCTCATCTACTTAATGAAGAAAATAACTTCTTTCCATCACAGAGTAGGTGTAAAAATCAAATAATGTAATGCAATTCACACAAAAATGGTTGATAAACTATAAATAGTATGTGTGTGTGTATGCACACACTTAAAAATAAGAAAAAGTGGCTGCATTTAAGAAAGTCAGCACATTCGATAATTGATGGCAATAACCCAAGCCCATTATGGGGAGCAGTTACTGTCATTGTCTGCATCACTGATGGCACAATTAACGTAATTAACACATACCTCTGTGGCAAGTCTGCTGAAATAACACTTTTCCTTTTAACGTACCATGCCTTGCCAGCTGGGCATCTCCAAGTCGTGTGTCTTCCAAGTAGAGAGGACAGAGTGTTAAATGGCGCCTAGTTGGTATGTAGAAAACAGAATTCCAGAATATCCACCTCATTAGCATTTTGAATTACTGCAAAATATCATAAACCACATCAAAATCTTGTAGACTAGGGCAGAGACCAATGCATCTTAAAGTGGAGGTGTGTCTAGGTAGGATAAATATGACCCTGTAAGGCAGAGGTGGCAAACCTATGGTGCACATGTTATTTGTTTTTCTTTTAAAACAAAATGTGTTAATGTATGAGCCGTTTTTTTTTTCTAAACTAAAACCTCAGTACTCAGGCTTAATTGTAGTGTTGGCACTTTGCCACAAATAAGTGTGTTTGAAGTTGTAGTTTGGGCACTCATCTCTAAAAGGTTCGCCATCACTGCCATAAAGAATCCACTGTCATCAAACCCAGAGTGACTTCCCACAAGAAAGGAATCTTGAGCCTTTAGTCTGTCCTGGTAGAAATAAGGGGTTTTGATAAGTGAGAATGTGTTCATGTCTACATGAGAAGAAAGTCTGTAGATACCAAGTTTCTCTATAGTATAGCCTCTGGCTGATTGTCTTGGTTGAGTGCCATTCAGGGCTGAAAAAGAAGACCTGGGATAAGGAGACCTTAGCTCTGTTTTGGAGGTCTTTAGTTTCCTTTCACTTCTCCATAATTGAAAAGCTCTCAGGAATGTTCTCCTCTTCTCTTAATTCTGTAGGTCCGTTTCATTTTCTACTTTCTACCTATCCCCTCTGACTGTGTAGAACCTTATTCTTATTTCCACTCATGTTGATAATTTACCCTATGTTTCGATACAATATTATTTGATTATTTTAGATATGCAGTTCATCTCCCCAGTGAAACTGTAGTTCTCTTCAGAGCCAATATTCTGTATTTCCCAGAGCAGTCTAAGACAGGTTCATGATAAATACTCAGAAAATAATTGTTAATCAAATTTATTTCCTTTTATTTCTCTTTTACTGGAAATTGGATGCATTGGTTCTGTAAGATTGGTTGCATGATGGGCTGAGGATATAGCTCAGAGGCACGGCACCTGCCAGGCAAGTGCAAGGCCCTGAGTTTGATTCCTGGTACAATAAGGAAAAAAAAAAGATTGGTTGCATGTATTTGAGATTAAATGTATTAGTGGCTTAAATAAGACAAGTTTATTTGTCTTACACATAATAGTATGGAGTGGAAGTTTCAGGGAAGGCAGATAGCTGTGCTCCTGAAAGTGATCTTAAGACTCAATGCCCTTCTATCTCGTTGCTCTGCTGTCCTATCTGTGTGATTCTCACACTCTTCATTGAATATGTCACATCAAGGTACAGGTTGGATGATGGTGGAAATATCTAAGTCAGGGTAGCTTCTCAGAGGTTCATCGTATCATTTATGCCACAATTTATTCATCACATCTTGGCTCCTACCATGACTGGCTGCAGGGAAAGAAGGAAAATGTAGTCTTTATTCTGGCAGTTGTCCAAAGAAAAAAATCAGTACTATTAACATAATGTAGTCAATTTAAATTTTTTAAACAATGATTTACCATAAGAAGCACATTTTATGTAACAACTCTGTATAGCATAATACACACATAGAAATAAAACCGATTTTTTTTTTTTTTTTTTTTTTTTTTTTTTGTGGCACGGGGAATCAAACTCAGGACTTCACTCTTCCCAGGTAAGCACTGTGCTACTGTGCTGAATCCCCAGTCCTAAGACAAAAGTTTTATGCAAGAACAGACACCCCTATTTTGTGTGACATGTTTTCATGTTTTATAAAAATAAATGCTGAGCATGGTAGCATATTCCTATAATCCTATCTACTCTGGAGGCTGAAGCAGGAGGATCAAAAGCTTGAGAACTTGTCAAATTAGTGAGCCCTTGTCTCAAAATTTGAAGGGTAAAGGGGTTGAGGATGACCAGAAAAAAATTATAAATATGTTTTTAAAAGTGCTGTTTGTGACTGATGAATGAAGCATGGCTTACAATTTTAAAGGCACTACCATACAATGAAAAGAGAAGAATCCCAGGGTTTTGACAGGGACCAAGGGGAAGGAAGCACTCTGATCTGCCTTCAAACAAGATAATTTAATTTGCTTGCCTTGCAGCATGCATCACAGCTTTAGCCACTATATAGATAGAAGAAAATAAATAAATCAACCAAGCAATAAGCAACATATTATAGGGCATAGAAGAAGTCTATGCTGACAGGCAAAAAAATTGAAGGCGAGAGAGGTTTTTGCTCCCCTTGATAAAGACCAGGAGATTCTCTCTCAAGATAGGAAAAGAAATTCTCTTTGTCTCTTAATAAGTGTTGTGTGTAGAAAAAAGCACATGCAAAAATATACATTCCCATTGATCCTTCTGTAATTTAAGCTTAACTGATAATTCAGACCAAATCTAAATGGATCTCATTTTAATTCTCTGTCATGGCCTCAAATTTATGAACTGTGTCAAGGGCAGCCTCCTATCTTCCTTGCGATAGTGTATCTCCTAGGCTTTCCTAATTCACTTCTGTGCTAGTATAATGTATATAATAGATTTATCATTCCTTCTGTAGGCTTCAAATTTGAGGAAAACCTCATATTGTGTGATGTGTTTTCCTTGACAGTTTCAACTGACTTGTCAGATTTTTGACAGAAGAAAATAAAACCAACAACTTTGAGAATATTACATTGCATTTGTTTTCAGAGCTACAGTTTTTGAGGAGTTTGAAATGACTTCTAAATGATGTCACCATAGACGCTTTGAAACAGGCCCCAAACCCTTTGTGCTATGAGCACCACTGGTTTAATTCGTTCCGGAGGAGGCATCCTCTTTAACTGCAAAATAATTGGGTTATGGGCTCCTACTATGTTGCTTCCAGAGGTCTCAGTTGTGGTAAACAGTGCATTTCCATGGCATTTATTGAAAGATGCCTGGGCAAAAGGCATGACAAGAGCAGTGATAGCCTACAGAGCCTCCATTGTTGCATCGGGGTCCATGAGCCTCAAGTTCTCTGATGAACTGTTATTTCTCCAGCTTCATCACTGTGCAGTGGGGCGTCTCTCACCACTTCAGACCTAATGAACATTAACAGAAATGAGAAGTTTCTACTGCCTTAAAGGCTGCTAAAAGGCTCCTGAAGAAATGAGTCAATGTTTTCAGACCTGTTTTCATTCCTCATCCCAGAGCTCACCCGGATTGGCATCTGTGTTTGCTGGCTCCAGAGAGAGAGAGGGAGAGAGGCTAATTACTGGACAAAGCTGGGGATTAAACTTCCTTCTTGCCCTTCTGAAGGAACAGTCCCATCGGAACAGGGCTTAGGGCTTGTTAGGGGAGTGGTGGAGAGAAAAGGTGTTTCCTCAGTGGATAAAAAGAGCCGAAATGCACAGCGCTTTTAATCCAACACCTTCGGAAATCACTTGAAAACCCTGGCAAGTTCCCTGAAGATGGGGCATCTTGTGCCATATATTCAAGCAATAAGACATGACAGGCATTTTATTTCATCAGGGCCTCACACCTTATGCATTTTGTGGCAGAAGGCCAAAGCACAAATGACTCTCATGGATATTCTTCCACAAATGCATTAAAATCCTTGCACTGACTTATTAGTACTAAGAAATGAAAATTACCTGAAAACTAAGGAGGAAGAGAGATTTCTTAAGACAGGTTCATAAGGGTCAGGCACTCTGACAGCCAATAAGAACCTTCCATTTGCAAATAATGTCCAAAAGACACATCTTAATATAGGCAGTCTAGAAAAGGGCTCTGAAATCTGAGAACTCCCTCTTCCTGTATTGCCAAAGGGCAAGTGTCAAAGTACAGCACTGAAAGGTGAGATCTGTGTCAGCATGTAGACCAATACACCAGCTTTCTGGTTTGGATGATTAATATTTTCTCATTTTCCCTAAAAGATTGCAAGAGAACTTGTGTGTTTATGGAACAATTCATAACACTTGGGGGCCAATTTAGCTTTTAAAAATTTACCTTTGAAGATGAAGGCTTCAGGGTGGTTGTAATCTGGCCCTTCTCCCAGAGAGAAGTACATTTTTAGATGACTAGAGAACTTCAGGTGGGAATGTTACTCTGCTTCTGGCTTTTTGCCTTAAAATATGACCTAAGGCGAGCTATCATTTCCCAGAAATGAAATATGTCATATGTTACTATTAAAGTGAACCAGAAAAAGAGCGTTCTATTACAATAATGGGTTTTGTTTAAAAAAATTTAAATGTCAAATCCCCAAAGGAATAATACATATTTGATACTATTATTGAAACAGCAATACTAGTAATTGTATGAGGTACTTATATTTAGTATTGGTCATATAGTAAAAAGATTGCATAAATCTTTCAGTAAAATTATGGCGTTAGAGAAAATAAGAAATAGCATCATTTATTCATGCAATCGATTGACATTTATTGGTGGTGACTGTGTGTCAGTCATAAGTCTAAATGCGGAGATGCAAAAAAATAAAATGACTAGAATATCTTCTTGCCTTTAAGAAGTTCAGATTTCAGTTATGAGGCAGATGGAACAAGTAAATACAAAATAATGCTGCAACAAATCTGACAGAGTTTCCAATGGGCCTGGGGGATACAGGACAGGAAACTATTGGCCCAGTGGAAGTTTTTGCTATCCTTAGTGACCTGTTCAGATGAGCTGACCTTGAAAATATCAGGACAAAGCACATATTAAACAGACAGAACCAAAAGGGGAAATGTGTAGCAGCAAAAATTAAACAAATAAAAGAATGGTACATTTGGAAATTGGACAGTGATTTTGAATATCTACAGAGGAAAGCCTGTGAAACCAATATCAAATAATGGGCTCCATCAACTAGTTTGGATTAAAGAAACATGAGTGACTTTTGAGGAATATAACTTTATAAAATGAAGGTATGCTACATACAGTCTGCACAGCCAAGGCAATGACAGGAAGAGACAAAATGCTGCATGGAATAAAACTGTCATATTCATCATGACTCATCTGATAACTTACGAAAATACACATATCAAGAAATACAAGAAGACTGCTCACTTCACATGTTTATGAGTGGATTGGACCTAATTTTGCAGCATTAAACCCAATTTTCTGCAGAGAAAACATGTCAGAGAGATTGGGCGAACCTTTGTAATTACTAATATTTGATATTTCAATGTCATCTTTTATCCAAAGATCAGTCTTGTACACATAAGAACAGATAACCACTAAGGACATATAGATAGCAAGTCACTGATTTTCTATCTTTTGTATTCCAAAGGCTTTCTGGCTATGTATTTCTCTCACTTTTAGCAGTCAGTGGATAAAATTGTAAAGCAGTGATTTTTATTACCTCCTACAAAAACAAGTTTTAGGCTAGGTTATGGGCTACGTCCTACCATTCATAACTCTCATTGGGGAGATGAGCTTTTGACATATTCCTTCTTCTACTGGTTGACTCTTTTGCCTACTGATCTCATCCCAAGTGGAGAACATACCTAGCTTTGGTGGTGTCTTCAAAGATTTTTCAATTTCCCCAAAAGAACTCCAAAGTATCAGCATTATTATCAGCATGAACACCATCATTATCATTGTCTTCACAACAGTGTCTCCCACTAACACTGTGGTTTATAAAGCACTCATTTTATGACTGCAGGAACCTACTATTCTAAGAACTTTTACATATGTGCCATATTAACTAATTTCATACCAACATTACAAAGTAGTGCTGCTGATAGAACTTTTCATGATTACGGAAACGTTTTGTATCTGTGTTGTCCAATATGGTAGCTATTAGCCACATGTGGCTATTGATTAGTGCCTCTGAGGAACTATATTTTTCTTGTATTTAACTTTAATTTCATTGAATTAGCCACGTGGCTAATGGCTGTTGTATTGGATAACATAGTTACAGCAGCTGGTGGTTTACAATTATTATTTTTTTTTAAAAAAATCTGTTTTCATCATCAGTAAAAACTTACTAAGGGCTAGTTTGAGTGAATGGGTCTGAAATATTCTTGAAGTCGTAAGTATTTTAAAACAGGCCCCATCTCCCACTTCTGGAGAACTTTTAGTCTACCTTTCTTCCACTTTCTTAAAATTCAATTTAAAAGACATCTATGGGATATATAGATAACATGGAGTCTTTCCCAAACCAAAAACTTATGAAATATGTGGATGATGTTTTAAAGGAAATCTCTTCCTCATGCAACCATCCCAGCTGGTCAACAGTGATACAGTTTATCTACTGAAAACTAGAATTGCATACAATTACTAGCATCCCAAAGGAAGACATACGCTTCCACTTATAAAATAAACCAGTGAAAGAGGGTTTTATGTATTGAGTGTCTATGATGAAACAGTCTTCAGATAAACTCTTAATTTCCTAAATGCAGGCTTCCTGTCAGCAAAAACACCTTCCCAGATTGGTGTGGCTTGTGTGTGAGAATATGGGAATAAACTTCAAAGCAAAGAAACTGATTGGAAGACTTAATTATATTTCCGATTAGTCCACCCTGTAAGTCAGACTTACTTCTGCTAGAGAAAGAGAAGTAGGCTCTTGGTTTGAACCATCTGTCGTGAAAATGTGACATATGTTTGCTTTGTTTACTCAACAGCCGAGTGTAAACTGATACACTGAACTACAAATCTGTGTCTTGTGTGACGTGTATGTGCGTGTGTGTGTGTGTGCATTGAAGAAGCGGTGTCTGATGAGGGCATTGGTCTCTTCATTCCTGCCTCTGGGGATCATGTGCGCAGCCAAGGAGGTGCGTGCGTTGAGGGGATGTCCGTGGGGTTTGTGGCTCACACTGAGGAGCTGATGCTCTTTGTAGACTCCAAACAATGCGCAGCACGCACGCTAGCAGCGGCCACAGCTGAAGGGCGCGCCTGGGTGATGTGGAGTTGAATAGACAGCTATCCACCCCTCCTCCTCTTCTCCCCGCCCTTACAGCCGGGCCTCAAACTTCAACCAAAGCTCATGCCCTTTTCAATTAACCCTCCTCTATCAAAATGAAGGTTACTGTTCTGTCCTCCGTGGCAGCCCATTGTTCGATGTGATGGGGCTGCAGATTTGACAGCTGGGCTCACGAAGACTTGATTCAAATTCGGTCTCCCTGAGAGATGAACTTGGACATCAGCAAAGATCTTGAATACGAGCCCGAGCCTTCGGAAGGCCACCCAGCACTGTCCGCCAAACCCGATCTCTGAGCTAGTGCAGACTTGCGTGCTCCAGGGGTCTCTGATTGTGTACCAAGTGAAGCTCCTGTCCCACTGGAGTAGGGGGTTCAGCAGAAGGACTGAGAAAAAGCGGTCCCAGAGGTTGGGGTGAAGGGCTGTGTATATGTTCCACGTTTTAAAAACATTTATTCGTGAAACAGCTAATATGGAAGTCACCTTATAAATTCCCCAAAGTCAGGTCGGACCAGGCTTCAATGTAATGGGTTGGGGTCTCAGTTTCCGTTTCGCTGTCCAAACTAGAGGCGACAGTAATCACCGCGTTTGCACATGAGCCTGTGTGTGTGTGTGTGTGTGTGTGTGTGTGTGTCCTGGCTTAAATGAACGGGTGGGCACATCCCACATCACTGCTGGTGGAGGGCGTTGAGTCTGAGTGTGTCTTTAACGACCTAAGTCTTGAGTCACAGCCGCGAGTGTCGTGGGACAAAAACTTTGTGTTCAAAAGGGTCTGGCAGGGGTACACTGACAAGAAAGAGCCCTTGTGCATTGTACTCTGTGTGTGTGTGTGTGTGTGTGTGTGTGAGAGAGAGAGAGAGAGAGAGAGACAGAGACAGAGAGAGAGAGAGAGTGTGCGTGAGAGAGAGAGAGAGAGAGAGAGAGCGCCCGGCGGCAGGCGCCGCCGGCGGCTGGCTTGGTAGCACTGCGCGTCCTGTGCGCGCCTGCTAGTTCGCCCCGAGTCCCACTGTGGGCGAGCGAGTGCATCTGCCCTGCTGTAGGGAAGTGCTTCGGCAGCGACTTGCAGTAGACCGAGCGTGCACTGGCCAGGAGAAACTGGCCGCGCTATGCTCTTTGCCGCTTCCCATAACCACTAACATTCCCACTGGGCATCCTAGCCCTTGTCTCTGCTGGGAAATTGTCCCGGCCAACTCAGCCCTAGCTCTAAAAGATTACCGTATCTTTTCTTCCTAGCGCAGAGAAAGTGACACCGGACAGAGGAGGAGCAGGAGGAAGGGAGGAGAGAGGGGAAGGAGAAAGAGGAGGAGGAGGAGCTACCCCCTCCAAAGAACAAATAAATAAATAAACAAACAAACTGGCTCCTCGCCGCAGCTGGATGCGGTCGGTTGAGTCCAGGTCGGTGGCCTTTGGAGTTGTCTCGTACTGTTTGGAAACCCATCGCCGTTCTCCCTCTCTCTTGTCCCAGACACCCTTTTCCATCTTGCAGGCCAACTTTGGGCCCCCCAGGGAGGGGTGCTCATGGTGCCTGGTTGCACCTGCCGGGGCGCGCGGGTGTGCGGCCGAGCACTCTTTCCGGCGCAGTAGTGGGGATGCGCTGAGGTCCGCGCGCTTGGGCGAGTGAGTGGAAGGCGCTGCCGCTGAGGAGGGAGTGGAGGGCGCGCAGCGCACAGGGGCGCAAGAGCCAGGCTCCAGCCACAGCCGGGACGCAGGTTTCCTCTCGCCCGACTGCCTTGGAAAGCAGGCGAGCTTCTGGGGTGGGGAGTGGGGGGGTGTCGGCGACCGAGTGTAGCGATTGGTGGTTTGGATGCGGAGGGCCGGCAGCAGAGCCAGCGAAAGAGCTGGCTCACGGGCAAGAGGAGGGGGCGGCCAACTTCCCGGGAGAAGGGCTCTTTCCACGCCGGAACTGGCTAGCAAGCCGCAGCAGCCGCCGCCACCGCCGCCGCCGCCAAGGGCTCCGACTCAGGGCAGCTGTTGCCTTCGTTTGTGGCGCTCGGAAAGTAATACTGATTTATTTGCTTGCCTTCAGCCTCGGGTTGCCACCGATAGACATCCCCCTTGGACTTTGAGAGCCTGCGTCCGACCTCTGCGGCTCGCTGCAGCCCATTTAGCCACCCCTCCTCTCCGTAGGCGCACAGGCATTCCCAGCGCCCCGACCCGGTGGGGGTGGGTCTCCACCCTAGTGTTGTAAAGTCCCCCAAGGCGGGAGCGAGGGAGGGGAGAGGGACGGTGAGGGCGGAGGTTTCAAGGCTCTGGACTGTCATTTTAAAGCGCCTTCTCCTTCCAGGTTGGGTCGGACCTGAACCCCTAACAGCGAAACCGCCTACCGCCCTCACGCCCTCCCGGAGTTGAGTCGCCTGTGGCGGTGGCGGCGGACGGGCCGGAGGTTTCCTCTCGCACTGGATGGAGCTGAACTTTAGGCTACCGGAGAATCGCGGCCATCCGTGGCTCGCTGCATGCTGAGCTCCCTCGGAGAGACCCAGCGGCGGCTCGGGATTTTTTGGGGGACGGGGGGCGGGGACCAGCTGCGCGCCGGCACCATGCTCTTGGCGACCCTGTACTTCGCGCTGCCGCTGCTGGGTAAGTCGAGGCCTCCACAGACTTTCTTACCTGAGTCTTATCCATGGGTGCCTTGCGGCACCCCCTCCCCTCTTCAAAAAATTGCGGCGCGAGTGCGGTGGATGTGGGAGGAGGAAGTTTCGTTTTGCGGGAAGGAGACCCTGAATCCCTGGGCTTGGGAAGCGGTGACCGAGCGGCAGTGCCTGGAGCGCTTCGAGACTGGTTTTTATTTGCTGCGGCTTTGACTAACCCAGACTAAGGGGGAGCGAAGGAGTGCGAACCCTCCAGCCCCGGGCCTGGCAGCCCTTTTGTGAGCCCCGAGGAGCTAGAGGAGGCGAGCGGGCAGGTGGAATTTGGGAGCACACTGGACCGAAAGGCAAACTTGGACAGGAAAACTTTTCTCCGAATAATGTCTGGGCGCTCCCCGCCGGGCAGACTGCGGGCCGCCGCTCGCCCGCCTTTCGCCCGCTCCCAGCGCGCTTCCACGCTTCCGCACCGAGCGCCTCCGGCTGCAGCCCGGCCGGGGCGCCCGGGGAGGCGGGGCAGCCGCTGGGGCCGAGCTGCCCTAGGACGGTAGCGCAGTGGGCGCCGAAGGATGTGGGGCAAACCCAGCCAAAGCAGCGGGCTGAGTCTGCGGCGCCTCCCCTCCTCCCGGCCGGGGGAGGAAGGGATGGCCGCAGTAGTTCTATGGGCGGGAAAGCGAACTCTGTGAGCTGGGATTGAACCCGCTCCCTTCCCAGAGCGCCCCGGAACGCTGGGCGAGCGTCGTGGTCCCAGGCGCGCGCCCCGTCCCGGGGTCGGGGCGTTGGGGTGTCTGTCAGGCCACACTCAGCCTTGTTCCCCTCCGCCCCGCAGACTTGCTCCTGTCCGCCGAGGTGAGCGGCGGGGACCGCCTGGACTGCGTGAAAGCCAGCGATCAGTGCCTGAAGGAGCAGAGCTGCAGCACCAAATACCGCACGCTGAGGCAGTGCGTGGCAGGCAAGGAGACCAACTTCAGCCTGGCTTCGGGCCTCGAGGCCAAGGATGAGTGCCGCAGCGCCATGGAGGCCTTGAAGCAGAAGTCGCTCTACAACTGCCGCTGCAAGCGGGGCATGAAAAAAGAGAAGAACTGCCTGCGTATCTACTGGAGCATGTACCAGAGCCTGCAGGGTACGCACCCACCGCCTGCCACCCACTGCCCATCCCTCTGGAAGGCAGCGACCCTTCGGTCCTCGGCTGGCTAAGCTCATCCTTCGCTCAGTTCTCCCCAGCTGCAGAACGAGGCCGGTTCATTGGCCCCCAGGGACAGCAGCAGCTGGTGTTTGCTGAGGATGAGCTGCATTGTTACCTCTGGTTGTTGAAAAACCCAAGAGCAGGTGGGGGGCAGACTTGGGACCCTGCTGGCCTTTTTGAAACCTGGTCAGAACATCCCAGTAGGGACCTATTAAAAGCCACGGGAGAAACCCGCAGCTTCTCTCCAAGGAGAGCCATCCTGAGGCTCTAGCTGGTTTCACAGACTAGTGATACAATGGCATGCCCTGCATTTTGCCGGTTTCCCCCTTTCTTCCCTTGACCCTTCTCTAACACGGGAAAAACAACTCTAAAAGGTTCAGTGGAATGCATTCTGTCTTTACCCCTCTCCAACCTGATCAATTTGTCATCTTAGATTAGCTTAGTTTTGAAGCAGCTGCTGTGGTTCAACTTCGGTTAACAGGAGTAGTTCAGGAGGGAAAGATCGCTTGTCACAACCACCCATTCTAATGAGAAATTTTTGGTACTCCTGTGCCAAAAGGCGGCTTGAGTTTGTAAATCTGACACAAAATCCTGTGTGTTAATAAGTCACTGAGGCTCATTCTGAAAAATTTGATATGTCAGTTACAGCTTCCTCCAGAATCTGTGTTCATGAAAATCTGTTTCAGAGATGGACTCTGTTAATAGCCAGGATACCTGTTTTCTGGCTGCATGCCATGCTTGGGGAGCATAGAAATATGGAGGCTTCTTCTGGGTCTCCTTTCTTCCATTGGCTCCTGGAGGCAAGTGAGGCTTGAGGTTTCATTGGCACTTTTGTCTCTGAGTTCAATTCTTTGGGAGAGTTTTCTGGCAAGAAACAGGCTTGGTTTTTCTTCAATGTTTTCATGGCACTCTGGGGAGAACAAAGACAACAGAGAGAGAGGAATGAAAAAATATTAACCACAACCAAATGCATATATTTGAAGTCTGAAAGTTTTAGTATCATTTTGTTGCACAATCATAACGTATTTAGACTTAAGATTAAGCAGCAACACACTGAGTGAACTGCGTCTATTTTTCAGATCTGAGCCCAATGTTTCTGTTGTAGGAAATGATCTTCTTGAAGATTCCCCCTATGAACCAGTTAACAGCAGATTGTCAGATATATTCCGGGTGGTCCCATTTATATCGGGTAAGCAGATTTACATTTTTACTCTGATGCCTTTACGTTTGCCAGCTTGAAATCCATTGACTTGCTATTCTTTGGCTTTCAAATAGTGTGTAAGTAGATAGTTGAATGGTAGAGTGTTTCTGGGAAATTAGAAATAAGATGATGATAATGAAGAGGCATAATGCCTAACTCTGATTGTATGAGTTAAAAGTAATTCTAAATGAAGTAATAGGTATAGTGGTTGGGAAGAGGTTGGAGGGAGGTGACTTGGTTGAATTTCTTTTTCACATTAAAATATGATTGGCCAACTCTTGCAAAGGGAGTGCCATTTCTGTCTGTAGGTGGCAATCGTATTCTCTTGTTGTTGCATTCCTTACACAATGCCTCCCTGGAATGAGATCTAGTCTAATGATGCCACTTTGTTTAGGGAATAGAAAGTAATCTTAGATTGTTGAAGAATTTTGGTTGGACTCACTTGTCTGCCTTTGATTTAAAAGATTCAGCTCTACTCTTCGTTAATTCTTCTGTTTCTAGTTTTTCCTGAGCAAGTATGAACATTTCTGAGAGAATGTACTATCCAGTGGCTCTTTAAAAGGTAGTTTTGCTTCCCATGGTTGGTTTTGTCTCTCTTTGGAGTTTTCCGTCTGGTTTGATAGTGAGTTTAGTTTTAGAATTAAGTTTTTCATAACATTTGTACTCAGACAGCCCACAAATAATGAGCAAGGCAGTAGTTTCTCTTAATGACATACAGATTCCAGACTGATGTTGTCTTTATTTATTTACAGTCAACTCATTTTCTCAAGTATATATATAGCTACCACAAATTATATTTCTTGATGGTTAAACATGGTGGTTAAACATGGTGGTTACAGTTGAATTTGATTTTCTTAGTTGCTGGTTTGCTACTGATAAGAGTTCTGGTGTTGTAAATGCTTTATATTTTCCTGCAGAAAAGCCACAGAACTAAGAGAATGCAAAATACTGATATCATGTGTGAATGTGTTATGCATTTATTCAGCAAACATTCACTGAGCATCTACTGTGTTCTGACTGTTGTGGTTTTGGCAGTGAGTAAGTTATGATCCCTTTCCTCATGAAACTTAGTCAACAACTGACATTTACTTAGCCTTTAGTATATGCCATGTATTTTATGAAGAGCTTTGCATCATTAGTTCATGTAATCATCAAGTGTTCCTTAGGTGTCATTATTTCCATTTTGGAGGTGAGGAGATTGAGGCATAGGGAAGTTAGAAAACCAGCCTGAGATCACAAAGCTCCTAAAAGATAACCCTGAATTTAAACCCAGATTTATTTGATTCCAGACCTTATAAATGTTGCTACTTGGAGTGTAGTTCTCAGATCAGTAACACTGACAAGTCCAGGGAGTCATTTAGAAGTGCAAAATCTCAGGCT
>RJWM01011169.1:0-60723 GCA_004363535.1 Dasyprocta punctata | reverse complement strand
GATTCAGAGTCATGTGAAGGCCCATTTCCTTCTCTACAGATGGTACCTTCTGACTGTGTCCTCAGTTGCTAGGAGGGAGGCATATCTCTGGGGTCTCTTTCATAGACAGCAAAAAACCATTCATGAGGACTCTGTCCTTATTATCTTCTAAAAGGCTCTACTTTCTAATGAGAGCACCTTAGAGTTTATGATTTGAACAAGTAAATTTGGAAGGAACACAAAATTCAACAGTAGCAAAGAGATTTCTGCGGGCTGGAAAGTCAGGAAAGATTTCTTCACAAACCTTGCTTGAGTGGAACGAATGTTTCTTTAGTGAGTAGGGCTACAGGCCAAACTTGGAAAGAAGAATTTTTCTGCACACCACCTTTAAATCAAACACATCACAAACAACCTTTGCAGAGCAAAAACTGTGTGATATTGCTTTTTTCATTTCTGTGATGTTTATAGAGCCCCATCCATGTTGAAGTAGTATGCACTCAAGAAATATCTGTTGGGTATATATTTTGAGTGGCCTTTTAACCCTTGACCAAAAAAAAAAAAAAACCCACAAAAAACAGAAACATACCTAGTAGTTGTTAAATCATTCTGGTCATAAAATTAGCAGCTCCCTTGCCCCTTCTTCTTATTCACAGAACCCTTACTGGTGGACATGAGTTTTGCTGAAGGGGCAGCCACTGCAGCCTGGGCCACTCACTGTGTGAGTCAGTCTTGGTGACTCCATCCCCTTTGCCAGGATTGGCAGAGGCCTAGAAATGTGCCCAGATTCTGCACAGTGAGGCAGAGGGAATGTTTACTTGGGGTTTGGAATGGAGGTTCCAGAAATGTTCTGGTTTCTTGAAAAGAGAATCATATAGAGAACAAACATTTCATTGGCCACTGAGTCTGTCCCTCTGAAGAAGAGAATTCTGGAGCTGTTGTCAAGTTTTGAGACAGCAGTTAACACATCCAAGAGGTGGGAAGGCCCATGACTGCATTGAAAACCCTGCATTGATCAAGTCTGAAGGTGTCTACCTTCTGACTTTCTATTCCAGATGCTGTGTTTTCCTAACTGTTTAAGAATTTCAGTTTGGTCATGTTATAAGCAGCTAGAATTAGTCTATAGGATCAGAGGATTGATTAAACATATAGTACTGTCCATAGAAGGTAAAATGTCTCTGGTTACATGCAGAATTCCAGTGGGATTCATGCAATAAGTGGTGCTTGGATGCTTACTACTCTTTGAAATTTGATAAATCAAGAAAGAATGTGTTTCTATTGAGGTTTTAGACTCTGTTGCACAAACATGAAATTGGTAATAAAAACCAGACAGGATTCAATGCAGTGTTTTCAGGTGAGCTCTTTATATGCATGAAAGAATTATCTGCATCTGTGCTTTTAACCAGAAGTGAAAATAGAAATGCAAAATGCATGAATAGCTAAATTGGACAATATGCAAAACTCACATCATACTGTAATTTGGTGAAATATGACATTCTGTAGAGTTTAATGTATATTAATTCTCTGACACTTTTTAATTGAATCCACTTTTACATTTATCAAAATCCTATTTTATCCAATACATAATTTGTAAGTCTATGTAGAGACATATACTAATAGAAAATCATGCTTTTGAAAATACTATTTTATTTAAGGAAAATGTTAAGTAAGTAATTTTTATGTACACATGTGCATTAAAATGCTTTTTAAAATTCTGAATATGAAGGCAATTCTGTCTTTTCTTTGTGTATGTGAAGTACTGAAAGAAATTACCTGTAGTTCTTCAATTCTGAAGTTGGGTTTTTTTCTCAGATTAACATAAAATGTAGCTTTGTTCACACCTGAGACCTTTCAAGAATAAATAAAACCTGCATGTCTTTTTCAAGAGGAAACTTGTCAGTTTAAGAGAAAAGTGAGTATCTTGTTTCAGTCTCTGGTTTCTCATAAAATGGTATCTGTTATAACCTCACAGAAGATCAGTAACTAACATAACTTAAAATTTAGAATTTTATCAAGTGTGTTTCAGAATAAAAGTAAGACTTAAAAGAAAGGACTCATGATTTATGAATTAAATTAAAATAGCATATTAGTTGAATTTGGAGCAACAACACACTGGCAGGATCTTCAAGGTCTTCAATCATGGGAATAAAAAGTTTTATTTTTTCTTTTTATTTACAAAAATAATTTTAAAAAAAGAAGAATTTGTTCTTTCTACCTAGTGGCATTAAACGTAAGATAAAAGCATGGATTTTTTACACTCTTTAAATGTAGCTCCACGGTTTCTTATCCACGCTGTTCTAAGAGTTCAGTAAATCTTATGAGAGGTATGGACTACTTTGGGTTCTGTCTCAGGAAATAACTTCAGATGGTCATGTAAGAGATTACCTGATTATTTATTAGAATATCAGCTCCTAAAGGAGCCAGGCATGTACTGATATGCATTAGTCAATTTTATCATGAAGCATACTAGTTTTCTAGTACACACCATAGTAGGCCTCTAGGATGACTGGTTGAGTTCATAAATAGGTTCCCCTTAGCAGTTTATGAACATAACCCCACCTTTTTAAATGCTCATTAAGTGCTAGAATACACTGTCCTTTACTGAAGATTAAATATGTTATTCTAACTCTCTAAAAAAATAATTCTTCATCACTGAGGACATGGTACATGCAACAAGAAGGTAACTTTGAGCCGGGCGTGGTGGCGCACGCCTTTAATCCCAGCACTTGGGAGGCTGAGGTAGGAGGAGCGTTGTGAGTTCGAGGCCGACTTGGGCTACAACACGAGCGCAAGGCTGGCCTGAGCTACATAGTGCGACCCTGCCTTGAAAAACTAGGGCCAGGAGTTTGGCTCAGTGGCTTAAGTACCTCTCTGGCAGGCGCCAGGCTGTGAGTTCAATCCCCGGTAACGAAAAAAAAAAAAAAAAAAAGAAGATAAGTTTGCGTTATACCGGTGATGGTGAAGCTTTTAGAGCTTTCAATGATACAATAGCCTGCTGTGGCACATGTGCTACAGGGTCATCACCACTATCATATTGAAACACATACTTCATAGCTCAAGAGTTTATGGCAAGCAAGGATTTTGAATAATCTCTAAAAGATTCTATGTGTTAGAATATTTGTAGTTTCCTTATTCAACACTCCAACTGTATCAGGTATTTATATTTCAAACATTATATGACCAGGTCTAAGATGTGTAACCTAGTTTTTCCTGTCAAAAACAATGTTACAGCCTTTCAGATTATTGCTCAAAAATTATAGTTATGGAGTTTTGGCAAGATATTGTTACTTTAGGTTGCAAACAAAACATCATGAATTCATATAATTTCCTCATTTCTTCATTTATTTATTTGTGCAGCTAACATTTTAAATTAATTTCTGCTATAGTAGGGACCACACATGGTACTAAGAGCATAAATAATCTTGTCTTTGTGCCATTGCCAGCATCACCCATAACTGAATCTGTAAAGCTCTGAGATGAATTCCTCTATCACCCTAGCACCTTTTGTCTTCTTTTTTGCGACATCAAGTCTTTATTTGTATTTCTTTCCTGACCATATTGCCCAACACCATTGCATTGATTTATGATAAAATAACAATAAAGGGTTATTCAGTGTATGGACAGATCATTTCATTTTCAACTAGAAAATAAAATGTCAAGCCAAGCCTTGCACTTTGATGAGTGGAAAGCAAGAAAAGTATTATAGCAATCACTATTTATCTGCTTATCAATTTCCAGTTCTTATTCCCATGCATTCACTCCATTGGAAGTTATGTCTGACAGTGTGGTTTTCTTTGACCAGTGAAATGTGACCAGAAGCATTTGAAAATTAGGGGACAGTAATCATGAGACAGCTACCCAGAGCTGTAGCTCAGAGATAAAACACTTGCCTAGCATGGTTTGATCCTAGTGTGTGGGTTTGATTCCTAGCACTATAAAAAAAAAAAAGAAAGAAACATCAAACAATATAACCCAACTAATGGGCAAATCTTTATCTCCTGACTTCCCTCAATCTTATTCATAATATTATGGTAATAAAATCGCATTAGCACACATTGTAACATAAGAAGATATAAAACAATGTTCTACCAATCTGAAGTTGGTGTATAGCATGAAAAAACAAAACAAAACAAAACAAAAACTTTTTTGTGAAAACCACTGATTGTCACTGAAATTTTGGGTTTCAGGTCCCCGTGCTCTTCATCTTGCCTGTTAGCTATAGTCAAACTACTCAAAATTCTGAACCCTTGAGAGAAAACTGCTTAGGTTTGCATCAGTTTGGACCTGAAAAAAGAAATCTTAAATGTTACACTATCCAGACCTCTGAAGTGTTAGACTAGGAAATAAAGAACCGAGAAAGATGATACAGCGTGTCTAATGCTGCTATTTGCGGTACTGGAAAAAGTTATCAGGACTAGAACACAGTAGAGCAGAACTCAAGGGTCAGCTCTCGCGTGTGCATACTAGCATTCCATTTTTTGATTTGCAACAAATTATTTTAACTTTTCTTTTTGTTTTTGCTACCTGTTAAAGGAACAAAAAATGACATTTGAAAACAGAATGAAAACAATGATACACACTTGCCACTTTCTGTCAACTTATTTTTATGATAGGTTTACAAATAGATGTGTATAAACTATATTTTACTGTACACAAAATTAGCTTACTTAGAGTTGCTGAGCAGCGAAAGTGGAACCGTGTGGTTTATATGTCTTTCAGCTACACTCTGAGCATGGTGGCTGGGACATATTTCTTGAATCATGTTGGGGGTCAGCTTTCCTGTTGTTGGGAGAGGTTTAACGAGGCTCACATTTTAGCAGGATTCAGTCTATGGTTAGCAGGCCCCAGGGCATAAGCATCATAGAGAAAGGGTGTGGGGAAGCAGAGCTACTTAGTTTATGGCATCTGGAAAGTAGAGCAGGCAGACAGCACCCGAGAGGAGAGAATGAAGGGCACACTTTTATGACCCACCCAGACACGGCTAGAAGTGTATTCCACCAATCCTTCCAGTAAATTCCAAAGTCCATCAAGCTGACACTCTGCTCTAACCAACACAATCATGAGACAGTCATTTTACAAATGAAATTTGATAATAATTCCTTTATAAGCTGGGAATTTCCTGACTGCATGACTCTTCTTAGTTTTTGGCTTCTAACTGAAGAACGTAGGATTTGTGACTTCATGTTGCCGGCTCCTGGATGTCTTACAGGGACGGTGGGGTAAATGCATATGTTTGTACTGCATTGAATTTGTGTGAGGTGGCAGAGCTGCAGAATATATCATTGTTTGTTCCCATGGAATCACTGGTCAAATATTTTAATTCTTATTTAATTACCTCAGTATTTTCCCATATGGTGTCATAGATAATACTAAATTCTAGCAGAAGAAACAAAATATAGTATTACCATTTTCATAGTTTTATTTCTCCTTAAGCATTATTACATGTGATGATAGATTACTAAGTAAGTCTTTTGGGACATAGACATATGACTTATTCTCACTCATTTCCCATGAATGAGAAAACCTGAGGTAAATGGGGAGATCCAGCAGCTTAGTGTCAAGGACAAAGATAGGTAATCCTTACCCCAGGTCATTGTGTACCAGAAGCTATGTCACAGAGGAGGCACCAAGGTCAAAGGCAGTCCAAGTGAGTCTAAGACAGGTCATTCACTGGTCACGGAAGTAAGATGGAAAACCAGATGTGAAGTGCAGGATAGTAGAAAGTGTGCGTGGTCAGTATTCTCAACGTTATGGTGCATCGCGATTGCCTGTAGAGCTTACTAATTCGTGTGGTGCTGGACCCTGTCCCCAGAACTTCTGTTTCAGTAGGTCTAGATTGGAACCTGAGAACCTGTGTTCCTCACAAGCTCCTGGACGATACTGATGCTGCTCATCTGTGGACCAGCACTTTGAGAAACAGTGAATTCCAGAGACAGGTGATAGTGCCTATAGTGATAGTTTATTAACTTCTGGAATAATTGGTTGGGTAAACTGAGTCTTTTAAAGATTGGGGACAGAATAGGCAAATACAACATTTTGGCTTTTCATTTTTCTTTTTAACTGGCTTTTTTAAAAGTCAAATACATAGTTCAGAGTCTAATAAGATACAAATGTTTATATTAAGAGCAAAACAAGACTATATTCATGCACTATAAGTATACACAGAAATTACTCTGTAATGATGAAAGGTGATTTATTTCTTGTTTTGCAGTTTACCAGCTAGTATAGTGCTCTGATTAAGCATGTGTGCTCTGAAAGTTGACTGCCGCAAGTCAGATCTGATTGTGCCACTGGTTTTCATCTTCAGGTTGTGAATTTCTTAGTCTCAAAACTTCCTTTGTAAAATGAGACTTTTACAATTCTGTAGGTCTGTTTTGGAGCTTAAATGAAGTAGTGAGTTTAAACCGCTGGCTGAAATGCTAGGTACACAATAATTGCTCCATAATTGTTAGCTATTATTAGCACACCAAAGTAAATGCCTTTGTTCAGGAATGTGACTTTGTATATAATACTTAGGTAGTTATCTCAGGTTAACCTGATAGGTTGTTCTCTGTATCTATAATTCATTATAACTCTTTGGCTAAGAATAGCCCTGAGTTGGCATGAAGTTATAAATTATATGTAAACACTGTGCTTCAAAAGTTAAAGTGCATTCTAGACAGCCAGGAATCGAAAACGGCCTGCAGCAAGTGCGGACTAAGCAAGAATGCCTCCTGTGGCACAGTAGTAAAGAGCATCAGTTGTGGAAATAGTTTGCCTGGGTTTGTGTTCTGTTCTACCCTTAAATAGCTCTGTGACCTCCATCCAGATACTTGATCTCTGTTCCCCAGAATCTTCATATTTTAAATGGTGGTAATAATAATAATACCCATTTCAGATGATTGTGATAAGAATATATGACTATGAACATGTATACACACATGCACACAGATCACAGACACAAAATGATTAGACCCTATAAATTAAACAAGCAAAGTATTTAAGACATGTGCCTGGCACAAAAATAAACACCTCTGCAGTTTGCTGCTTTTCATATTTTCTTTGGAGATAGGTGTATTTTGTTACAATTTTGTTTTTAAGGAAAACCAGTCTGAAAACTTTTTATTTCTTCTTGCTCTA
The DNA here is from genome assembly GCA_004363535.1 of Dasyprocta punctata. Lineage (NCBI taxonomy): Eukaryota > Metazoa > Chordata > Mammalia > Rodentia > Dasyproctidae > Dasyprocta > Dasyprocta punctata. The sequence goes on along the minus strand of RJWM01011169.1, from coordinate 53,628 downwards.
ATTCAATGTTGCACATCATAGGTCTGTGATAAATCTACACAATTGGAAACAAGCATTATCTTAAACTATATAAGAAGGCAAATACCTCTCTCCATTCTTTCACAGTCTCCTTAAAAATATAATTGGCATTTTCAAAGTTCGTATCTTTCAGACAATCTAACCTTTAATGATGTTCTTAAACAAGGAGCTTCCTTTCACAAAATTTATCAAAATGTGATCTCCAAGGATGTCATTGATTTTATTATTGCCAAGTTCTGTGGTCTTTTCTCCATCTGTTGTCCCCCTAGTCTTGCTTCTGAGTTTGATATTATTGACCTTTCTCTCAATATTCTTGAAATTGTCCTTTTTCTGGGCAATCTTAGATCTGACTTCTCTCCCAGCCATGACCAGCATTTCCAGTTTTCCGCATCACACCTTTTGTCATCTACTGTGCTCCCAGGCTGTCCACCAACACCACACCTATCCCTGTCTTGTCATGATATTCCCTTCCTCTGAGGGTGCAGTGGTTTTCTAAGCTTCCTCTTCCCTCTCTAAGCCCTAGGCCTCACATATGTTCTCTCAGCTCACATCTAGCCTCAAATTTCCAAAGCCTATTCACATTTTCACTTGAACTCATCCTTACCACATCAAAACTGAATGTCTATTTCTTTTAGAAATTTCTCCCATGCAATACCCTTGAGTAGCAGAAATACCACACAGGGTGCAGTCCCTGAGCTTAATATTCTCCTCTCTCTGGCCTGTTCCTTTGCATTCCTTGCCACTTCACTTCCAGTCATCCTGCTTGGTCACAACCTTATTACCCTAGCAACTACCCCTTTGGAGATAGGAGGCACTGAACCCTCTGACACCATTCTCCCTGTGGTTCATCTTGAGCAGCACCTACAGGTTAATCTCCCTTTCAACAGGCTGCTTATCCATTCCAGAACTTCCCTGTTCCCACTTACATCAAGTGCAGAAACATCTGCCTGACTTTCTAACATTTCCATAGTTTGCCTTTAAACCTTTTAACACCCACTGTCTCCCTTGAGCCCAGATGGGCTCTGCTTTGCACAAGCCTCTGCCCAGACCCCATGAACACAGCTTATCTTACCCTCTAGTCTCCTGCCTTTCTCTGTGCCATGCTTATACTTGTGCAGTAGGCATCAGCTTTGTTTTCCAGGCCAAAAAATATTGGAACAATTCTTTAAATATTATTAAATTATATAAGAATATAATATAGCATCTAAAACAGGAAACACACACACACACACACACACACACACACACACACAGACTATTGCTGCTAACAGAGACTAAAGAAAAAATGTGCCCCTAATTTCCTTATTCTCCAAATGAGAACTGAACAACCGAGATGGATATTTTAAAATTTAATGGCTATATATTTAGATTTATGATTCCTTCTATTCATAGCAAATGGTATCAAGTTACCATTGACATTTTAGAAAGTTTAAATGTCCATATGCACAAAAAACATTTAAAAGAGAGAGCCTTTTGTGTTTCACTTGCCAGTTTATGATCACCATCCCTTCTTGCTTTAGAAGCTTCAAAAGTCACTATCAAAATCCATACCTTACAGGGCTTTCCACCAACCAGTTTAGGCTCCCTGGCCAGGCTGACTGAATTACAGGCCTCAAAGTAAATTCTCTGAAGGAGAACACAAACAGATTTCAGCTGGCAGTCTGTTTATTCTGGACCCTAAAAAGCCAAAATCCAAAATACAAAGAACTGTAAGTAATGACAAATATGAAAAAGGGATCCACTGTGAAATGCAGTTCTAAATTCAACTTCCAGAGTTAGGTCATTGTGCATGGATTAAGATCACAGGTCCCACGACTGTTCACACTTCAGACACCAGTTACAGGTTTAGGAGACCCCAGAAGCTACCTAGAATCCTGAACAATGGTGCAAAATCAAGGTTCCCAACAGCCCTTACAGTTGATAATTTGCTAGAACAACTCACAAGCCTGAAGAAAGCATATTTATTACCATTGAAGTTTTATTAAAACACAACAAAAGTAGGACCCAGATGGGGTGTCAGTACTGAATATATCACAAACCCAAATCTTTCTCAGACCTTGGTGTCTAGAGATGTTTTGTTTTGTTTTGTTTTGTTTTTTAATTTGAGTTTCATTTATTACAGACATGATTAATTATATCATTGACAGTACCATTGGTGTATCTATCCCTGCCTGCATTCCTGGAGTTTAGTAGGTCAGGCTGAATTTCCAAAGCAGGAAGCCCTAACATTTTAACCATGTGTTAGTCTTTGTGCCATGGTCAGCTTCCAGTTCAAAACTATGCAGGAAACTTCTGTAAACTGCTTCATTAGCATGGACGCAGGTGTGATCTCAGGTGCCCACAAAAAAAGACAAAGACAATTTCACAACTTGGGAAATTTTAAGGGTTTTGAGGAATCTTCACAGGAACCTGGGACAAAATCAGATAAATTTCATACTATACAACATACAAAACAATGCAATAAAAAATTGACTTAAATCAGACTGAAATCACAGAAAACCATAACAAAAAATATAATTATCAAGGCAGAGAAACTCACTGGAAAAGATTTCATTTGAGTATAAAATAAGTGGTTATCAAACATTCTTAGTCTTTACATTTGTTTTTCACTCATTCATTTCCTCAGCAATATTATGCATGCTTATGCCAGGCAATGGAAATATATCATTACACTGTCAGTGTGAAAAATATTCACTCAACATAGAAAAAGGTGAAGATGAACTATAGAAACTATCTGATTTTTATTCTAACCTAAATGAACCTGAGGTTCCTAATTGTTAATTATTGCATGTCAAGAGTAATGGGAGAGAACCCCCAAAGGATGAAACAATAGTCATAAAAATTTGTTAAGAATTTAGGGAGGAGGGAGTAATGTATATTGATGGCTTAAACAGAAGGTTACTATTTGGTCTTACGTTTGCAAACAAAATTAAGAACTGCTTTAAAATGTGATATATTATAAATTGCTCTTTTTTTTGCTGTCCTATAATTGGAGCAACATACTAATTTCTACAAGTTGTGACTACTAACAGAGAGCAATCACCTCACAGACTTGTACCGGAGAGATGAAACCATCCACGTGACAGGAAAGGGCCACCTGCAGAGTCCCCGATTCCCGAACAACTACCCCAGGAACCTGCTTCTGACATGGCGGCTCCATTCCCAGGAAAAGACAAGGATACAGCTATTGTTTGACCATCAGTTTGGATTAGAAGAAGCAGAGAATGATATCTGTAGGTAAGTGAGGAAAAAAATTCCCTTTGAGGTTAATGTTCCAAAGTGGGAAAACAAAAAAAAAGATGTATTGCCAACTTCACATTGATCATTTCTTTTGAGCCGGTTGGGCCAACACAAATGTCCTTTCTTTTTCAAAAAGCCTGTGTCAATCCTAGCAAACAAAGTAACATGGCCTGCTTCTGCAAAAGGCCTGAAAACGTAGCATGGCTCACAGAAACATATTCTAGCCACTGTCAAGACTGCATTTCTCCAAAGAGGGGTGGAATCTGGGGTCCCCTAGTCAAAGCCTGCCATGAACGTAGAAGGCATACAGCCATATTCAGCTCTAGCAGCTCACCCAGGCTACAGTAACCATGAGTTTTCTGGCACTTGGAGAAGGTGGTGGCTGAGGACCTCATCAGACTTTTACTCTAAATTCATAGTTTTAAGGGCTCAGATATGTGTGGGAAGAAAGAGGAGGCAAGCCCCTGATCTGTATGCTTCTCAGATGTCTGTTTCCTATAGTTTCTGCACCAGGGGTACAAGATGAAAGCCTTGCCTGATAATCTCCCTTCTTAGCATATTTATCAGAGAAAGTCCAGGCTGTTGTTCTGTGAATTGTCCGCTCACAGCATCTTACTTACTTAATTATCATGTGTAAGACCTGGGAAGGATTTTTTCCCCCTTTATATACTTTATTGCATGCACTTGTTCTGCATTGCCAATGAACTACTGAACTGCTAAATCCTTTCTGCAGGTTTATTTCCCTTTGCATATTAAAAAGAGGTGCCTCAAATTCCTTTGTCCTTTGTTGCATGTTTATTACACTGACAGCTTTTATTATTTTGCTATTTTTTCTGAGAATAACAACAGTGACTATTACTTTCTAAGACCATAGAGGGTAATGTATGCCAGAAAGCAGAGAAAATACATGCATGAATAGCCAGTTAATATTTGCAAAGAGAATAAACTAAAGCTGATCTCATGTCTTTTCAACCTTGCAAGGGAGAACTAATTTGCTGTGCTGGCAAAAAAATAAAAATAAAAATAAATAATTGAAAAAAGCTATTAAAACATCATTAAAGATGATGACATAGAAAGTGCCATGATCTGTTTCTACCCACAGAACACTTTTAGCATCAAATATGTGGGCCTTTTCTTTCTCCTATACCACATAATTCTCTATTACTAGTATCCTATAAATCAGTGCAATTCTAGCATTACCAACTACTTCAAGTTAGCATGTGATCCCACAAGATATGAGTCCAACCCCACAAGGTGCCCCACCTTTAATATAAATAGCTAGTCAGAAGCCTGTCATATTTCCAACCAAGCCATCGTAAACTGGGGATTCCATGTGCTGTCCTTGGCTTAACAAAACTCAAGGAAGTGCTTTACTTATTCTTAACAGTTTATTATACAAGATGTAGCTCAGAAATAGTCAAGTGAGAGAGGTAAACAAAGTAAAGTTTCTTAGTTACTTTTTCTCTTGTTGCTGAGACAAAATACTTGACACCCAAAGTTTAAAAGGGGAAAGTTTATTTAGCTCACAGTTTGTAGAGGTTTCAGTCCATAATGGACTGACTCCAAGACAGGGTGTGATGGCAGAGGGGCATTACAGAGGAGAAACAGTTGATGGCAAGCAGAAGACAGCAAAACTAAGCAAGCAAGGGAAAAAATAAGCCTCTTTCTGTCCCTCGTGTTCAGGCTACCATGTTAGGGCAATGTCAAACCAATCAATAGACTGATTTAGAAATCAGACACCCTAATCTCAGCATCGCACATTCTAGATTCAGCCACCTCTGAAAAAGCACAACCTATGACTTCATGAGGCTTTAGAGAAATGTCTAGACACTAGCCAGAACATAAAACATATGAAAAGCACACCTTCTCTATGTGTGTCATTGTCTTAGTTACTTTTCTCTCATTGCTGGGACAAAATACTCAACACCCAAAATTAAGGAAGGAAAGGTTTAATTAGCTCACAGTTTGTAGAGGTTTCAGTCCATAATCAGCTGACTCTAAAGCAGGGTAGCATGGCACAGGGGCAATACTTCAAGGCAGCAGACAACAGCAAAAGCAAGAACAGCAAAGGTGAAACAAGCCTCTTTCCCTCATTTATATTGTAAGCAGCCCCACCACCATGTGGATGTAGCACTCACACCCTCTCCCTGCCCTCCCCTTGCATGGGATGAATATGTTTACACTGGCTCCCTGCTGAGTGGCTTAGTTAAACTTCTCAACTTCTCATGTTGACACAATGTATCAACCATAACAATCCACCCCTTGTCAACTTGGCAAACAGACACACTTCCTTAAACAGGTTTCCAAATACAAAGACACACTTATTCTTATCATTTCACAACTTGAATATCATGACACTATTTTAACAATCCTTGAGAACCAGTATTAAGTCTATCAGCATTATATTAGATTAGAACCATAACATTTTGCCCTTGGCCCCCAAAGATTGATGCATATCTTTTTATGCAAAAGACATTTGGTAAAATCTGCAAGAATTGCCAAAGTCCTAACAGTTTCTGCATTGCTGAAAAGTTCAACTCCCAAGTCTCCTCTGAGATTTAAGGCAAATTCTTAGTTGTGAGTCCCTGTACAAATTAAAACAAAGTTAAACACTTTCAGTGTTCAGTGGTACCAGATAAACATTCCCATTCCACAAGTTACAAATGGGGATACAAAGGAATGGGAACAAAGCAAATCCAAAATCCAGCAGGGCAAACATCAAGTCCTATAGTTTCACATCCAGCATTTGAAGTAATCTGTGGCAAATTGTGAGCTCCAGAGGACTTGAGTGACTCCACCCCAGTGGTACTTTTGGTGGTTATAGCTCCCACAGCTTCTCTCTTAGGCCCACTTTGCTCTCTTCATGTAGCTTTCCATAGATGATCCACATTCCTGACTTTTGCAAATTTCTGTGGTCTCCACTGCACCTTTGGCTTTACAATCACAATTTCACACACTGCCCTCTCAGGGGCACACTTCCTGGCCTCCCAGCCTTCTGAAATCAAGGGAAAAACCTTTTTAACCTCATAACTGCTTCATTTTGCATGTACCTAAAGCCAACACCACATGGATGATACCAACATCTGCTGCCAGCTGCAGAAGTAGCCAGATTTTCCTCTAACTTGGCTGCAGAGGTCAAGTGCCTGCATCACTGGGCACTCTGAATCCAAGTCTGAGGAAAAAATTTTCTATACTACTGATATTCTGGAACATGGTGCTTTCTCCTCAAAGCAAAATCTTTCATTTTTGCAGTTTTGAGACTGAAAAGGGTGGGGACTTGCTGTTTCTTGTGATGCCCTAAGGCCATGTTTTATATTCTCCTGTTCCTTCTCAGCAACTAAGATCTCAGCTCTATCCTTGTAGTCCACAGCTTTACAGGATCTTCCTTTCTGGCCAAACTCACATTTTATATCATCCTGCTGGAGACCTTGCTCTTGATTCACAATATAAATCTAGCTAAAAGCCCTCAACAATAACCATGCCACAACTTCAACATTCAAGCACCTTGAAATTTCTTCTGCCAGATTAATTAGTCTGCTGCCCTTAGTGTTAGTCTCAGACAAAGTCTTTGGACACACAAATGTTTTGCCAAGCCATAACATATGTCATCTGGAATCCAGCACCCAGTGCAGACCTTTTTCTCAAATCTGGTGTTTACTGGCAGAATTTCTACCAGTCTTCTGGTTTTCTGAGGTTTGACCAGAATCTCTCATACAGAACAGTCTAAGGTGCCCCAGTGCTTCTCTCTCAGATGATATCTCTGAACATTTCCAAACTCTTCCCATAAGCCAGTTCCAAAGACTCTTGAATCATGTGGTCAGATACAGTCACAGCAGTGACCCCACTTCTCTGGTACCAAATTCTGTCTTGGTTACTTTTCTTTCATTGCTGGGACAAAATGCCCAACACCCAAAATTAAGGAAGAAAGGTTTATTCAACTCATAGTCTGTGGAGGTTTCAGTCCATAATCAACTGACTCCAAAGCAGGGTGGCATGGCACAGGGGCAACATTTCAAGGTGGCAGAGGACAACAAAGGTAACAAAAACAAAAGGAATAGGGGAGCAATCCTCTTTTACTCCCTTATATTGTAAGTAGACTACCACCCCCCAGGGCATGTGTAGCACTCATACTATCTTCCTGCCCTCCTCTTGCACAGGATGAGGATGTTTACAAAGTAAGGACCCTGTTTTCCTGATGAGTTCCTTAGTTAAACTTCTAAACTTCTCAATTTGGCACAATGTGTCAACCACAACAATCCTCTTCTAAGGGCTTTCACAAGCACAGAAGCGATCTGAACCCCATGTGTAGGAATGATTATGGAGGTCATTATGAAGGCATGGTTGATTAAATCATTGACCATGGGTGATTAGGCACAATAATTAGGCGCTCTCCTCTCTGCAAAGGTCTAAGACCAGAGCTAAAACTTCCAACCCGCTAATTCTGCCTTAGCCTCCCTGGTGACTACCTCACTCTGAAGCTACCTACCTAGGAGCCCACCAAGATTCCACCACATTACATAACTCAGGTTTGATTCAAAGGGGCTTATTATGAATAATAAAGATCCTTCTTTCACCCCAAATGACTCCGGAGTTCCAAGAGACTTAAAGTAGAAACCTAGGTATAAAGATCATATTTATAGCATATAACATATATAATGTATGTTACTATATCACAATATCACAAAAGAAAAGCCATTAATGAGCTAAGGTTTTGATCCTGACAGTGAGCTCTTTCAACCTCTTAGCCTTGAAAATGAAAGACTGATTGTTAGGATGGTCTCCTTTCTAGATCTTTCATTAAATCTAGTTGGTCCTCAAAAATGTATGGAATGAGGTAGAAGAAGGGACTAAAAGGAAGAAAGGAAAGAATCAGGGGCTTGCTTCAAAGTCCTGCCTAACAATATCAATTGAGCATCCTTGACTTCAGACTAAGAGTTAAAACTGAACTCATGTATTTTTTGAAAAGAAAACTGACCTATTGTGTTATTAACAACATTTTAATTATGTTCAAAATTTCAATTATTTTCATGCTTTATGCAGTAAATATGATTTACATATATTTTGTATGAAATGAAATTGAATTGATTTCCTACCATAGGTTCCAAAGCCTCCTTGATGTTTACATTGCATTATTTTATTGCTTGAATAATGATTCTTTGTTAGTATTTTTCACCTTTCTAGGACCATATAAACATTAAGTAATTAATTTACACAACACCCAAGAGATATCCAGCTGGTAAAATTATATAACCTTTTTTGTTTTCCTCATAAGGAAATGGAGACAAAGGGCAGAAAATTTCACAAATCACTGTGAAAGAAATTTAGTCACAATATCATTATTTTTCACCCTCTCCTTAGATTATCTTTTCCAAACCAGTAAAAACTCTGAAGTACTTGGGAAAAACTGGTAAATTCATATTTTTTTTCTTTATATTCAGACGTACTGTTTCTTAGGCTTTTTCCTTCTGGTACTTGTAACAGAAAAAAATGTAACACGAACCTAAGACTTCTGCCACTGCCCACCCTGAATGCCCATTCTTTGCTGGTGACTTTAACATCTAAAGTAATTTGGGAAAAGGTAGAAATAAGAAGTGTGACTCTGATAACCACAGCTGAAGGACAGATAGTCCAATTAAGCAAGATGTTCCAAGATAGTAGGGGTCTAAACATAGAATAAATGATCACTAGGAGTTATAAACTGTGGCATTAGAGATGTCCTGCTGTGTGGTGGAATGATAGGACAGTGTGGAGGAACCTGATGATCAAAGGGTCTCACAGAATAACTAAATAAGCCTTCATGTTTTCCTCAATCCTGGGATTTTGTTTGACCAATACTCAAAGTGAGCCTGTGGTGTGGAGTACCTTGTGGTCTGGTGTACCCTATTTTAACTAGCTGAGATTTTTCTAGTATTAACACAAATCGCTCCCCAAGATTATATGCATTCTCTTACAGCAAATGTCATCTTTCATTATGAGAGCCTCTGAAAAATAAGTTTCGAAAAAATAATAAAACAAATCATGTCCATTCCATTTACTTTTTATAATGAGAATTCTGATTTTATAGGCTATGTAGATAATCATCCTGTCCTCAAGAAAGCGCAAATGTGATAAATTAATTCAAAGTGGAAATTTCTTTTAAAAACTTTGTAAATATTTGAGCATATAACTTTAGCTACATTTAACATATTCCAAGATATTGCAGTAGTAACTTGTTTTTATTTGGGAGTTTGTTTGTCTGTTTTTTGTTTTGGAGACAGGGTCTCGCCATGTACACCAGGCTGTTCTTGAACTCACTATATAGCCCATGCTGGCCTCAAACTTGTGGTTATCCTCCAGCCTCAGCCTTCCAAGTGTTTGGTTTACAGTCATACACCACTATGCCTGGCTATTTTTTACAAGATTTTCTAAATTGGATTCTCAGGAAGTAGCCCATTTTGATTATTGATGATTTATTTGATAACAGTCATAATTAGATATATATTGTTTTCTTGGAATAGATTATCACAGTTTGAAGGAAATCCTAATCCTTAAATTAGCTTTTATTCCCATTAATAAGTCTTAAAAAAATCACATTTTAATTTTTTAATGAAATTATAAATTTCAAAATGTATTTTATTTAAAATAGTTTATGCCAAATTGATTCTAGGTATGATTTTGTGGAAGTTGAAGATATATCTGAAACAAGCACCATTATTAGAGGTCGATGGTGTGGACACAAGGAAGTTCCTCCAAGGATAACATCAAGAACAAACCAAATTAAAATAACATTCAAGTCTGATGACTACTTTGTGGCTAAACCTGGTTTCAAGATATATTATTCTTTGCTGGTAAGTCATTAAACCACATTATGATTAAAAACAGACACTGGTCTCATGAAACTAAGAGATCTTTTTTAAAAATTAAATATAGTAGTGTGAAGGTGAATGTAGTTTATTAATTTCTTATATCATTGTAACTCTATGGCCAAAATGTTAAAGCCTTTAATCATAAGGAATGCCACTTGGATCTATTAAGTGAGTCTTTGAGCCATAAATTTTGAAAGAGAGCATAGTAAATAGAAAAGGAGAAATAGTTTGTAGTAAAGCAGATATGAAATCACTTTAGATTCAATTGACACAAGGGAAATATATAGCCAAACAGAAGGAATGTAATTATTGAATAGATTTTAAGGATAGTTAAATTTTTTTGTTTGAAAAGTTTCCCATGAATCTCATCACAGAAAAAACATCTCAATGATTTTAATTTAAATGATGACCCAGATTTGGGCAGAGTCTGTTATTATCACAGAGCCTGGAGGTTGGCAGGCACCTCTCAGATCATTAGATTCACTCAGGACTCAAGAGTATGAATCCTATTTGCTACACTCATGCTTATTTGTAGTTTCACTTTTACTTAAACAGCTCAGCAATCATTTCCAGCTGTAAACAGTTCTGACTGTTAGAAAATGTTCAACCTCAAATTGAGCCAAAATCTACAATGCAGTTAATTTGAGTTGTTGGGTCATACACAATGAGGTATCTTCTTCACTCATTCATTCATTTAGCATTAAGTGTGGATATCAAAATTGAACACAGTGGTAACAATTTATTTGGGCTTCAGGAATTACATTTAGAATAGGAAAAAAAACCTTATTTCATTTTTAATCTAATGAGTTTTTTGTTGTTATGATGAACTATTAAACACTAAGTGAATGCTATATCAGAACATTGTAAATGGAAAAAGTAGCATATAGTAACACTGGTTCCAGATATAATTTGACAATAATTCATCACGTATGGTTTACATTATTATGCACTCATGCAATGCTGTTCAGCATTAAAACTGCGGTATGAATATTTGATTTCTACATTTCTTTCCCTTTTAATGTGTTCAATGATGCATCTGTTTTCAGTTGGTCATGGACAGAGCAGACTTGGAATTTTACAGTGGTGATAGATAGGGTCAGTGAAAGTTTTTTTTTACCTTAAAATATTAAGCTCCATTAGTACTAATGCGTATGTGATCTGTGATGCTTTGGTTATAAGCTGAGTGGTTCATAAGTCAATTAGAAAACACCCTGACTCTAACAACATCTTGAAGGCAACACAACTTTTATGGAAGGTGATTTGTACATGGGCTGTTTGGGGTCATAGTGCAAACTCATCACTCATTTTCTGGACAGCCTCTGTAGTTTGGATATAAAATAACATCACTCCCTTCACTCATTTACCCCCGCCAGTATGTACAATTAAGCTTTAAAGAAATTATGGTAGTAGTAACTTTTTCACGTGTTTTCCTATTGGCCTCTTGATCCTCCTTTCCTAAGGTGTATGCATCTTTTCCCACCTAGTAGTCTTTTGGCACTATGTAAGGTCAGTTAGGGCCAAAGTGCTTTCGTGGCTGAATTCCAAGAGGTAAAATAAGCTTGAATTTTAGATATGTAGAGACTGTACGTGTGGCTGTTTGACAAAATTCTGCTGTTTAATTGTTGCTGAATGGGTAATCACATAAGTCTTGACCACTCTGTCGGGAAATTCATTGTCCTCATATTTCTGTTTCACATGGAAAGGCTGTAAAGCAATGTTTATAAACTCAGTAAACCAGGTTTAGAACTGAAAGTGAGTTAGATATAAATTAATAGGGAAACCATGGGATTAAGAATGACAAGCCCCTCATCAAGTGTATTTAGTGATTTTTAGAAAACTAAAATTCTCTAGGGCAATGGTGGTGAAGCTGTGGCAAACATGACATAGGGTGCACGAAGAGCTCTCTCTGTCAGCCAAGTCACCCTAGCCAAGGTTTGACAAATCATCACCATGCATACAATAGCAAAGATCACATTAATTGTATAAAAGCATGCTAAATGCAAACTTTTATCTTTCAATATAAAGCTGTTTGTGTCGTTGAAAGCTCTGCTGTTGTGTTTTTCTTCTAAGTTAAAAATGCTATTGTGTGACTTCTTTTTTCTAAACTTAAACTTTAGTATTCATGTTTAATTGCAGTGTTGGCACTTTGTGATGATAAATAAGTGGTTTTGGGGTTGCCATTTAGGTACTGCGTCTGTAAAAGGTTTGCCACCACTGCTATAGGGGTTGGACACAGCTGTTATGCAACTCTTTTTTTAAGGAATGGTAGGTGCTAGGGAAATTTGAGCATTAATTATAATTTCTTAGGAGTCAAAAAGTACCCTTGGAAAATAACAAGAAGCTGGTAGGAGAGGTCAAGATCACCTCTCTCCTTATCTCTCCTTTCCACTTTTGTGATTCTTACGGAACATCTCTGCTCTCCTTACCTCTGTAGCTGTCCGGGTACATGGAGAGTTCCCTAAAGCTTAATGAGAGGTGCCAGGATCATCAGAGCCCACTGCAGCAGAATCGCATCTACATGATCTATGCACATACACTTTTAGAAAACCAAAGTGTGAATTCTTAGTCCGTATCTCACTTCTGCAACCCATGGGAGACTTATGAGTAATATTAAGATAGTTAATAGGGAATGCGTCTTACCTTCCAACTTTGTTTGATGTGCTTGAAATTTCTGTCTTCTGGGTTATTTTGTTGTTGTTGTTCGTTTTTTGTTTGTTTTTTACAGCACCTAGCATTGTTCCCCAGAGCAGAAAACATAGGCACACAAGGCAAGAGCTGAACTGTAAAGCATACTCTGGGTTGAAGGTAGCATCCACTAATTTCTAGTTATGTGATATTGAATAAGTTTCTTACCCCTTTTCTTTGCATTTTTAAAGTTGGAATTAGTGCAAGAATTTAACATAAATACTTATCCCAGCATCTATTTTCTGGAGGATATATATCCTCCAGAAAATAATAAACTTCTGAGGCTAAGCTAAGCATCTGGTTTTGTGCATATTCAAACTGGAGCCTGCTTATTGAATAGACCAATTCCTCAGAACATATGATTCATAGGAACTACCTACTTTTATTTTCTTGCTTTCATGTTCAGCCTTCTTTTCTAATTTCATTCCATTGAGGACAGTAGATAGCTTCAGAATATGTATTAAGCAGAGGGATAATGTTATCAAACAGTTGCTAGATAAATTGCCTCAATAAATTAACATCTTCCACCACAAATCCAGTTTTCTGGGGAATGAAAGAATGGTTGTTTGGTTCGAAATCTTTTGTGAGCATATTACTGGAAAGCTGTGCAGTGACAATCCGCCCAGTGGATGGTGTGCAGAGAGTCCACAGATGTGAATTTCAGCTCTTCTGTTTGCTATTTCCTCATCTGGAAATATGACAAGATGTCCTTACATTAGGTAGTTGTGAGAATTAAATTGGATAGCTTTTGTATACCACTCTCCCTGAAACTCACTAGTTACTCAAATATCTGCTATTACTATTATCACTATTGGTGGTATTACTATTACTACATCAAGTGATAGGTAAGCTTGGTATTCCCATATTGACAGCCCAGATGTCAATTGTGTGTGTGTGTGTGCACATCTTTGCACGCTGACAGTGATTCACTTTGTTCATCCAAATGGAAGTTTGTTTTAATAAACATGAAATGTGTGTATGTGCAGATGTGCACATGTTTAATATTAAAGTACTTTTATAAAGTTAAAAAATAAATTCATTATAAAAGTATTCCAAAAATCTGTTTTATTAATAAAATATGGTTTGTTTCACAAATTAAAATTTGCTGATACCCATTATTAATGCTTTCTAAGATTTCATCAGGCCAGTTGCTTAACTATCTCTGCAGTGAATTAACTTCAAGTGGTACAGTTAAGATTTCCATTGAGATTAAAAATTCAAATGAAGCATGGTGTTGCATAAGACTAACTATTTTAAACAAAAAAGAGAGAAAATGGCAAAGATGACAAGGCAGAAGGGATGGAGGAAGAGGAAGAAGAGAGCCCAGGAGCTGAATAAGATAAGATATTCAGTTATATCTTTTGCAGATTCTAATTTTGTATATCTAAACTTTACTGATTAGTGAAACAAAAAATTCTCAACAACAAAATAAAGGTGGACAATTCTTCTAAATAATTCTTAAGCAAAACTAAACAGTAAAAGGACTCCTTTCCTTTATCTACAAAATGTGTACAAATTCCTGCATGATTGGCAGAGCCAGATAATTGGACATTATGAAAAACCACTGTTGCTGTGGTCACTTTAGCCTGGACTATATATAGAGCCAGGGACTGTCAAAGTGTGCGTGGTGATATCCACAGCAGATTCTGTTTATCTCAGTTTCTTCCCCTCAGATGTATCCTACTGGACATTTAGGAGCTATGACATTGTTTCATAAATGCCTACTGTGAGCCAGGCAAAGCATGTCCAGTGCCCTGGAAGAAGACAGACAGTCTCTGCCCTCAGGAACTCTCATGGTAGAGGGAGAAAGCAGGCATCAAACATGTAAACAGGAAAGTAGGTGCATTTGTACAAACAGATTATTTAAGTTCAATGAAGTTACATAAAAAGTACTGTGATGAAGAGTGACTAATAAGCGGTCCACTCCAGCCAAGGGATCCGGGAAGATCTGCCCGTGTGAAAATGCAATGGTGATCAGACATATTAGAAGGAGGGAGGTGTGAAAAGCTATGAGGGATGCATTCATTAAACAAAGGAAGAGCACATGCTAAGAAACAGAAAAGGCTATAACAAGAAAAAATAGACATCTTTCCTCTGGTAATAATAATGCCCTTGGTTCCTTGGCATTTAGGCTGTTGGAAGGAAGCAAACTGAAAAGGGAGAAGCACAATCCTAGTTAACTGCTTGCTAAGTTAAGAATGAGGAAGGAGGTTTCCTTATCTCAGTCCATCCTATTTTAATATCTTGTAAGTTTCCAGTATGATGGAATGAGACTGCTAAAGCCAGAAAGTCAGTTAGGGCAAGATGCTAAAAACTATCAACAAGACACTTAACAAAGAAAATCAGGGGCATAGTTAAGGGTCAGGCAGAAGGATAGCAAGAGGGCAAACATGTTCTCTATAGTGCTGGAGTCAGTGTTGTTGGGCTAGGCTGGTCAGTCTGGTTGCCATGAAGAATATTAGTCAAAGCACACTTTCTTATGAACAGATTCTCATTGATGCAGCATTTTATAGATAAGGATAGAGACATGTTTTTGTGTGTTGTGTTATGTCTTGTTTTGTTTTTACAATACTGGGAAGTGAATTCAGGACCTTCACACATTCCCAGTCCTTTTTTAGTTTATTTTTAGACAGTGTCTTATTAAGTTGTTGTGTTGCCTATGCTGGGCTTAAACTTGGGGTCATCCTGTCATGGTCTCCCAGAGTGCTGGATTAGACATATGCACCATCATGCCCAGCTAAGCATTCTAATTTAATATTTCACAAATATTCTAAAATTTCACCAATTAGAGACCATTTGATGAATTAGTATTCTCTTTGACAAGGTTGAATGAATCAGATCAGTTATTTTAATCTGCTTGCTTTCCTAAAATATAAATACATATTCAGAACTGTGATACAGTTCATGGGAGAGTGAACAGCAAACTGACATAATCTGTTGCTGAAAAGGAAAGAACAACTGAGACAGGGGAAAGGAGAAAAGAAAGGAGGGAATACATATATATACATATGTGTGTATATATATATTATATATATATATATATATATATATATATATGACATCTTTCCTCTGGTAGTAATAAACACATATTATTAATCTCTATTAGTTCATCAAAAAGAATGGTTTGTGCTTTCATTTTTTGATCATTTTTTTATACCTGTATCTGGAAATCTGAACTACTACTTTGAAGATAACAATACACAATATATTAACCATTGTTAATCTCCTGTTATTTTGTTTTGAAGTTCTGGTTTTTTTTATTTTAAACAAAAAAGTAAGAGATTACAATAAAACAGAATTTCAAAATAGGCCAATAAGAAAGTAACAATAATTGATACATTGCATATTGTTATATTCACAGTAGTTGTTTAGAGTATAGGATATTTTCAGATTACATTTTCATCCTGAATTGTTCTTTTGAAAATAATGTAGCAGTCATAACAAAAAAAAAAAGTCAAGGGGCCAGGAGTTTGGCTCAGTGACTTAAGTGCCTGTCTGAGGTTGTGAGTTCAATCCCTGGTGCCGAAAAAAAAAAAGTCATACAGCTTGTTTTTCTTGATTCATTGAGGGGAAAGTTTTGTGCTAATAATTTTCTGTACAATGTTTCATGTCTATGTTTTGAAATTCTGTATCATCATTTTTATTCTTTTTTCATTTTAAAACTTAAAAAAAACTCCTAGAGCAAAGGATAACTGGACAAAGAACATGGCTAGATCTGTAAGAAAATGGTAATGGGCAAGGAGATAAAAGGGAAAGTTGGGCTCTTCTGATGGGGGTGAGCAGCCGAAGGGGAGGAGGCAGGTAGCAAAGTGTTAAAGAGAATAGGAGAAGACAAAAGAGTTAGGTGGAATGGCCTGACCTAGTGATGCGTGTGTTTCAATATTTTATCAAAGCCTACTATGTGCTATGCACTAAAATAAATGGTGGGCCTAGTATGGTGAACAAAACAAAATTCTTGCCTTTTTAGAACTTAGACTTTGATAGTACAATCCTATTACTATTACCACTGCTACTACTTATAATAGTATCTAGCATTTTGGATTACTGTGAGGATTAAATATACGGGGATTGCATGTAAAGTCTTTAATGCAATGCCTAAAATATCATAAATAATCTACTGCCATTAAACCTTGAATTAGGCATTCCCATGGAGACTAATGAAAAAAATATGGAATTTAGAGATGCAAAATCTTAAGAGTTCTAGCACCTACCCCAGCCCTTTTATTGCACAAGTGAAGCAATGAATCTAGGTTAAGTTTTACAGTTATACATAGAAGACTGAAGCTTCATTGTGGTCATTGAGCTCATGCATACATGTTATCATTGTGATATAAAGCCTGGGACCCACTTCAAATAAACATTGACATGTCCAAAATTGTACACAAAATTTCAAGAAGCATCTTGAATCTCTTCCATGATGTCTTATAGATCCATAGGTGCATTTCAGAACTCCCCACACCTGCCTGTCAGTGTTATCTAATTTTGGGAATATTGTCTTACAGGTTGAGTAGTCCTTTCTGACACAAGCAGTGTTTGAAATAATGTGTTACTACTGTAATTAATTTTCCTCATCAACCCCATATGCTAATCAGGTGAGCAAATGATCCCCCATGTGCTGAATAAACACATTTCCAGCTTTGAGAGCGATGCTGTTTAATAGCACTTTGGAAAGTCCAGCATCCTGTTTATCTAGTATTGTATTACATAGACATGCTACAAGTAAACTTGGATTCCTGAAAACCAGAAAGCTGTTTAAATGACTATATCCATGTTTTCTGTGTAATTCCACTTTTTGGTGCACTGATATTTTGGTAGATGAAAAAGCAGGAAACAGGAAGGAGAGAGAAGGTATTCAATTAGAAAATGACTTACATATTTGAGAAAGGCCTAAGTCAGAGCAGAATTTCTTTTTCTCTTGAAACAATTCTTTAACTGAGGTGAAATTAAATACAAATAGTTTCATCTAATGCTGTCTTATAAATTTAACAACTGTATCTGAAGTATGCTGTGTATAATATGAAGAAAACGAGAGTCCTTGAATTAGGGGAGGTATGAGCACAGTTAGAAAACTGTGTGAATTGCATTTCCATGGTGCTTTGGAAGACAACACTGAACTTCATGAAGAGGGGAATTATTGGGCTGACTTAGGAAATGAAGAGCATCCCAGGAGGAGGTTATTGTTCTTTTGGCCTAAATGTAGGCAAAAAAAAAAAAAAAGGCAAGAAAAACCAGAGTGTTTCAGAATATCCTGATGAGTTAATTCGCTTTTGCAGGTTAAGGGTGCCAACCACTTAACACCATTCTAGCTGATAGAAAAAAATATGTAAGAAACCAAAAGAACATCAAAATACTGATTTTATAAATGAGGATCCAAAACATACCAACGTTCAGGATGCCTTAGTAAAGGTAGAAATCAGACCTCAGCTGGGAAGAAAGGCCAAAGTGGAGATATCTTATCTCAAATGCAAATTCATACAAAATGATTCTAATAAAACCTCTAAGGTCAGTGAAACTCTGGGTGCAGTTCCTCCTCTTGCTTCACAGAAGACTACAGTTTTGGTCACAATGGTCATGAATAGTAACTGGGCAAGAGAGCTGGCAAGGAAGGCAACTGCTGAGCACAGCTGTGCTGAGCAGGTGGCCTAAGGAAGTGGAGGAGGACTAAGACCCCTCTGATGGTCACTGACATCAGCAACCATCAAGAGAAATGGGGTGAGGTGTGGCTCAGGAATGAAGAGAGACTGTTAGAAATGGTGAAGGGAAGAAATGTTTAAAAAACAAAATTAAAACATGTATGTTGATGTCTTTATATCTGTGGGTTGAGGCAATAATATTGGAGGATTTTTCTCACCTGTGGAAGAGCAAATCAGTGCTGGGGGGTTCTTTAGTTTTTCAAGCTGTCATTTTTGGTAATAGTTATTAAGAATTTAATTCTACACACACAAGTCTAAGGAGACCTAGCTGACCTGCTCCATTCTCCAGGGATTACCCATTCTGCATGGAAGTTAAAGATCTATAAACTCTGGAGAGATGTCGGTCTCCTCTCCCAGGTGTATGAAGGAATTGGAAATCACTCATATAGACAGGACTCCTCCATCCTTGAAAATGACTGTCCTTAGCATTCCCTTTATCAGTGGGCATGTGCCAGAATAAGTCTGACCTCCATTCAAAATTGTTGCTTTCACCTGTGAGAAAAGTGAGGTACAGAATCAAAGTCACTCTTTCCTTGTTTTGCAATTGAAGATTGGAGCAAGACAGAGAGAGAGACACAGAGAGAGAGAGACAGAGAGAGAGAGAGACAGAGAGAGAGAGAAATTGGAAAAGCATGGAGCTACTTCTGAAAAAAAAACTACATGAATAAATAATCAAGTAATCATTGCTTTTTTGACTGGACCAGCTAATCACTTCCTGTCTAATCTCCCCTCCTCCTGTCTCCTGTACCATCAGTCTGTCCTGCACATGCCAGCTCAAGTAGAGCAGTGATTACATCATTTTCCAGCTGAAAAATTGACTCCCAGTTTCTTATGGAAAACTGGGAAGATCCTTCACTCTAATATTCAGAGACTTACATGTTCTGACCTCAACCTAACATTCCAACTATAATTCTCTGTGTCTGTGTCTGTGTATAAGTCTGTCTGTCTGTCTCTCTCTCTATATATAATATATATATATATAAATAATTTTTACACTTTTTATCACAGCACTTTTCAAATTACTGGAACAAAATACTTGATATTTGCAACTTAAAGAAGAGGTTTATTTTGACTCACAATTTCAGAAGTTTCCACCGTGTTCAGCAAGCTTATACACATAAAAGGCATAGGAAAATGGCCTAAATAGAGGAAAAAGCTCACATCATGGTGGTTGGGTAGCACTTAGAAAACTGAGGAGCCAGGAAGGGAAATATACCCTTCCAAGTCATGCCCACAATGGCCCACTGCTTCTGACCAAACTCCACATCCTAACGGCAAGTCAGCTACATCACCCCCACAATTCAAGATGTAGTCACCTTCCAAAAGGCCTAGGAATCCATGAGACTTTGGGGCGATATTCTTGGATCTAAACCATAAAATTATTCTTCAGACTTTATTCCTTGGTGGTTCCACCTCCTTATGAGCAGCCATCTCTAGTCTCTGGTAGTTAGATTTCCCTTCATGTATTCCCTCAAGAATCTAAGCCCTCCTCTGGCTACCAAAGTCACATTCATGTCAGAAACACTCTTTGTGCTTAACTTCTTAACCACATAGACACTTTTATTAAACATCCACTTTGCTATTCTTTGTCAACCCTATGGTTTTTCAAAGAAAAAGTAATGTACACGTATCCTACATGTTTAAAAAGACACCCACAATTCCCATCACTGAAACACAACCATTGTGAATATTTAGAAACATTTTTCAGTCTTTCTAATCCATCAAAACCCATGAACATATCTCACTGTCTTTTCCTTGTTAAAAGCTCTTTGAGGGTCCAGAGTGACCTACTCCTAAAGGGTCAGTCACAGGGCATTGCTCTAAGTAGGCCTTGTCATGTTTAATTGAGCTGAACAAAAAGTATTCATTGAGTACATAGAATACACAAAAACGCAATCCCCAATGACGTGTGTATACTAATAGACCATGGACTGTGTTTGTAAGATTCTGAAAACCTACTTCTATTCACTCTGATGTTGCAGCCATACCATACCAACAGCTTTCAGCTGCAATTCCCATGGCTACTTGAGCATTGGAGAGACTGGAGGGTGAAAGTTGGTTTAGGAATGAGGATGAGGGGGCATAATAGGGACCAAATATCAGAGAATTTGTAGAATAGACACTAAGCACATAGCCAACCATTCTGATTTTAAAATCTGGTATCCATACTATTTTAAGCTCACGAAGGCATTCAACATCAAGAACAGCTCAACCTGTCATCAGACTGTGTCATTGTGACACCATCGTCCTTTGTTTTGTAACTGCTGAGCTAACCTGCTGCTTGAGCAGCACTGCCCAACTAGAAAGACTTAAGGTTTCAGAATAATTGTCAAAGGTCCCTAGGGTCCCAGTACACCATTCCAGAGAATATTTGCTGAGCCTTCAGAAGCTTTTCAGGATTTTAAGGAACATCAAGGCTTCATTTTATTGTTGTTGTTTTTTTTTGTTGTTGTTGTTTTTAGATTTTATATGCAAGTCAGAAACACTCAAATTCACATCTGTACATCATCTATGAAACCTTGGACATATTTAAACATTCCAAGCTGCTGTCTCTTCGTTTGTAAAATGAGAAGGATCAATTTGCACCACCAACTGCTAGAGGATTATCTGTATACTACATGGATTCGGTACCTAGTCTGTGCACAAAAGATGGAGCTACAATTACTTCTATCATTAGATGTCTGGAAAATTAGCATCAAATTATCACTCTTAGCGAGTTCAGGCTGGTATAGCAAAGTACTACAGAGTGAATGGCTTGCAAAAGATCTGAGAGCCAGGTGCCAGTGTGGTTCTAGCAGGAGTCCTCTTCTGGGTTACACATTGCTAACTTCTTATATTCTTATGTGACAGGAAAAGGGTGAGACATTTCTTCTGGCATTTTATTTTTTCCCAATATGTTAAAACCAGATATTTTCACAAGAAAAAAAGATACTAGAGCCTCCTAGTAATTTAATTTATAGAATATCTCTCTGTAACAGGTTGAAAAAGAAATATGAATAATCAATACAAAATTATTTCATGTAGCTGTGAGATATAACCCAGATAGAGTGGTAATTTTTAATTGTTAAAAAAATTAAAATATGATTACGAAGTTCTAACCAAAAAATCATTTCTGAGAGAACATCAGAATTATAATAGCAGAGGTCTGATTTAAAAATTTCAGGTCAGATCCTTGTTTTGATTTACTGTTACAATGAACAACTGTAATGAGTCTGTTTTATTCTGAGGCTTTGGTAAGAGTCTCTAGTAAAACAAAAATGAAAAATATGTGCTACATTTCAGTATGAAAATGAAGCGATTATTTCTAAGGCCAGGGTAACTGACAACAGAAATCTTATTTTTGTGGTGTACTTTCCTCTGGCAATTACTGAGGGACCTGCCCATCCCATCCCTGAATCCCTTGTACCTTCATTGAATGCCCCAAAAATCTTTCCTCATAAATCAAAATGACTAGCAGATCCTGCCTGCTGATTAGGCTGTAAGTTAATTCTCTAATTGAGACACTTATCCTAGGAACATTTTTGTGGATCTCAGTGCTTATCCCAGGTTCTATCCTAGGTTCTGGGGATACGGGTCAGTTGTGAAACCTGCCCTTCAAACACATAGGTGAGGTAGATGTATGATAAACTGTAGCTGAGGGTTAGTGAGAAGGGGGTAAAGAGGAAGCAATTACAGCCCAGGGAAAGATGAAGTAATGGGGAAATGATAAACAGGGAAAGCAGTATCTAGCCCAGGGAAGTGCTGGGGAATCTTTCAGTCTCAGCAGAGGGAACAACAGGAGTGGCTAACTGATAACAGTTTAAAGCCTCATCCAACCCAAGTTATTTGCATTTAAAGGCAACAAAACCTAAAACTAAAGGAAGAATGTTGGCCAGAGGCAAACAAAAGTATTGCAATTCTAGAAAAAAATTATTCGTAGCCAAATGCTTCTATTAAAATCATGTAAGAACAGGTTTTGTTTGTTTGTTTCTTTGTTTCTTTAAGAACAGATGCTCAGAACTGAACTTAGATTTCTTAACTCAGAATCTCTTGGGGAAAAGAGTCATCAAAACTATCTTAAAAAGCTTCTCATCTGATTCTGATGTGAATTGTTTTCCTTGATAGTCAGTCTTTATGCAGAAAGCAAAGCCCCAGAATTCCACCCCTTCTCTGACAGTACCACCTCTACGTTCACGTTTGTTACTCATTTTGCAGCTCCACAGTACCGAGCTCACTGGATCTGTTTTGTAGTGCTTAGGTTTTGATGTTTTTTTTCTCTAGACTAGGAGCATTTCAAAGACAAGTGTATCCCTTGGTACAGGGGCACAGATATGAATTCCTGTATTGTTAAGGTTTCTGTTTAAATGTCCCCCCAAAGCCTCATGCAATCCAGAAGGCTGCTGAATCTAATGTTTGTGATTGGTTCATTGTCTAGTGCTGGGATTGGCAGTGTGAGTGCTGCACCTGTCTAGGGGTGGGGAGCTGGCATATAATATAGGGGAGTGAAGGAGGCGTGCCTTCCCCTTTTACCCTTTTTGCTCTTGTCACTTGTGGCTGCCATGAATGGTTAAACCTCAGCCATGCCACCCTGCCTAGGAGCCAACTGAGTATGGACTGAAATCTCCCAAAACTGTAAGCTAAATAAACCTTTCCTTCCTTAATTTTGAGCATCAGGTATTTTTTCCCAGCAATGAGAGAAAAGTAACCAGACATATATGAATTCATATTTTTATTTAGCAAGCTTTTGGAGAATCTATCACTATTTCTAAAAATACCTACTCTGTACCAAAAATAGGCAACATGATAAAATGAGGTGAGGTGTAGGGAAGCACTTTGTAGGATGTACACGTCCCACATAAGTTTGAGGTATTATGACAAACTATAGACTATTTCCTAATTCCTCTTAAAAGCTCAGGAGATTGGAGTGTTCTTATGAGTTCACTTTTATATTAATGTAAACGTGTAAAGTCCCACTAAAAGAGGCCTTTCAATTAATTTGTTCTCTTAATCCCACACCATTTCTAATCAAGCAGTGTCTGCTCAGATGTTCCACAGCAAATTCCATGTGTAAGAGCGTTATGAGAAAGACTACCTAGGATGTCCACTTTGCAATAAGAGATTCATGTTTTGCTGTGTTCATGGAAAGGAAAATGAAAGCAGCCTATTCTTTTAAGAACATCACCTTTGTACAGCACCTGTTTCTTCCCTCAGTAAATTAGATTTCATTTTGAAGGCACTTCAATTAAGAGGAGTTTTATTGTTTCACTATTTACAAAAAGGTTTAGTTGCCCAGCAAAACACACAGCCTGCAGCCTGTTTGCTCAGGAAGGTGTGTGCAGTGGGGATAACAGTCTGGAAAGTACACTCTGGAAAGCAGTGGCGGCAGCAGCACCACCTCTCAGCCTCTCCCTGCTGCGAGGTGACAGGAACTTGTCTTTTCAAGCTCTTGCAGAACATTCTACCTTCTCTTCCCCTGTTCTAACCATTATGTAGCCTCTGTTGAAATGGTTGCTCAGCATGTTTCAATTTGATGCCAACTGCTTCACCTCAATATTTAAATTGGCAGCCTTAACAAACATATTTTTAAAGATAAAGAAACATTTTTGTACACAAGACATCCTACTGCCCTGAAAAGCATATGTAAGTAGTGTCCCCCTAGTCCCCTCTTCCTTTTATAAGCGTGTCATTCTGGACACACTTGGTATATGTTAGCCAAAATAGAATGGAGAAATACATGTAGTACCTGATAAAGCTATCAAGAGGAGTTTGAATGTCTAGAAAATAATTATGGAGAACCTGCTACATGCTTAGTATTGGGGGATTTCGGGATCTAGCCCAGGTTTTGAAGAAGAGTTGAAACAACATGTGCTGAGACTTAGATAGAGAATGCACCACTGAAGGCTCAGGTGCTCACAGGCTCGACAGGGAAGGTGGTGGCACCCTGGTGGCACAGTGCTCATCAGTGGAATCAGCACCAGTGAGTGCAGCAACTGAGTGTGCTGTTGGACGCTGAGGCCTGGCAGGAAGAAGTGGGTCACCGAGGAGTAACTAGGAAGGACGTACCGCCCTCCCTGGCTCCCCCTTTCTCACTCTTCTTCCCATGCACTGTGACATAAGCAGCTTTTCTCCACACAGGCCCTTCCCCCATACCAGTTCTGTGTTTAAACCTGTGGAACACAGACTGAAACTTCTGAAACACAAACCAAAATCAACCTCTCTTCCCTTAAATTGTGACTGTTGCGTATTGTGTCCCAGCAACAAGAAAGTGACAGAGACCCATGAGGCACAGACTATGACAGTAGCATGGGAAATTGTTTTCATTCACTCTTAGAGGTCAACAGAATTTGCATCATTGGAAGAAGTGACAGAATATCAGGAGAAGGAAGCACTGCTTCACAGGACTTTGATGTTCAACCATTATTAATTCCTATCTCAGCTGGTACACTTGGAGTACAAGAAAATTTGGAAATAAGGGTACAAGGATTGTCTTTTCCCATTTGTTAAAGTACTGAAATTTTTCTTCACTAATGAACAATATTCTTTTTACCTCTCTCCTCGCTTAATATGTCCCTCAAAGTTTTCCTCCCTCACCTGTTGAACTGAATACAACCACCACATTTTCTTCTCTTGGCAATAAATGAGAATCTCCTTCCTCCCTTGTTTTTCTGCCTTCATGGTGATCATTCAGCTCTCTTCCCAAACCAACCTAAGAGACCATTCTAAGGCTCAATCCACTCAATCACCATACTGCTCCTCAAAAACCCTTGGTTCCCTATTATCTGTGATAAAATCTGCACCACAGCAGAGTATTTCGTGCTCTATCCCTATCTGCTCCTTAGCCCCATCCTCGCCCACCTTTACCTAGGCTGCAGCTACCCTTGTGTAATGCATATGTATTTCAAGAACAGATGAGGCATGTTCACAGGCTCTGCAAATTAATGTTCCTTCCTGTGCTCAGATGAGTCTCCACAAAGGTTCTGGAATGTGTCCAGGGTCTGCTGTTTGCCAATCTCAAACCAACAGCAAGCCCCGCAGCCGTTTAAGCCTGAGTTTTGCTGTAGTTTCACCGCCAAAAGAGAGTAAGCTACAGAGTCCTTGAGACCAGAGACAATGTATCCTGGGAAGCATGCAGCATTATCACCTCCATCTACATTTGGTCTTTCAAATCTCTTTTCCAGGCTTTATCTCTTCCACTGGGGCCTCTTCTAATCCCCTGATTTGCAGGAACCTCTTCTTCTGCACTTACACTTACATTCTTCTACTATGCCTCTATAATACTTTAGGGCACTTATTTATGATATTTTAGTCAAACCCTAAAATTCCAAGAGGATAAGAGTTTGTCTTACTCATTTATGTGTGTCTAGTTCCAGTTAAGCTCTTGTACATAGGTGACACTCATAGTAAATATATTGTTCTCATGAATGAATTGTTTCAAGACTTACATAGAAATGTGCTTTGATACTGGCCAGTTCATTGTGGCTAAGCAGATAGAAATGGAGCAATCTTTTAAATTATTCACACAAAATCCATGTGTTGCAGTTGTGAACACGGTAGTCCATAAAATGATATGCCCACATTTGTCCTGCTATATAGTGACTTCTAGGCAATTCTTTTTTCTCATCAGTATTAACATCATTGACATTTATGCCATCTCTGTCTACTTCTCATCATTCACTGAAAGAATCAGATGTGAATCTACCATTGACACATCTCAGTAAGTAGGTCCAGGGTACTTCAGCTTGAATAGGTAATGGGTCAGCCTAGATGTACCACTGATGGAGTTTTCATAAAATGAGTTTCACAGTCTTATTCCCCAATGTCATGTGGCAAAGAAATTGACTAATATGGTTTTTATCAACTAATCCCAGGTCAAACTTGCAACTGTCTTCTCCATAGAACCTTAGAGAAATAAAGAGGAAGAGTCATACAAGTGGCTGCTTCCTGCCCTCTGCCATTTTGCTTCACCCATGCTTCTCACTCTTCACCCCAAGATAGTTGGTATTATCTGGAAACATTTTTGGGAGAGAGGGGTGCTAGTGGCATCTAGTGTGTGAAGGCCATTAATACTAGTCAGTATTTTACAGCTCTTAAGGAACTCCCCCTTCCCCTGCCTTAGCAAAGATTTGTCCAACCAAAAGTTAAATACATAAAACAGACACATGGTGGCACATGCCTTTAATCCCAGCACTCAGAAGGCTGAGGCAGGAGGATTGTTGTGAGTTTAAGACCAGCCTGGGCTATAAAGTGAGTTCAATGCCAGGCTGAACTGTATAGTGAGACCCTGTCTCAAAAAATAGGGCTGGGGATTTAGCTCAATGGTGTAAGTGCCTGCTTGGCAGGCGCGAAGTTGTGAGTTCTATCCCTGGTACCAAAAAATAAAAAAGTTAAATGCATACTGTTAAGTTTGAAAAACCTTGCTCTACACTATATGTACACATTTTACTACCCATGGTTAACTTGTGATTTCCTGGAGACAATAATTTTGTTTTTTAGAGACAGGGGCTTAAAGGGAAATAGATTTTTAAAGACAATAGGATTTAAAAGAAGAGGCGGGATACAGGATTATGTAATGTAGGAGAATGAGAACAATCAGTACAAATCACCACATCCTTCCCGACCATTTTCTCACTCCAGTGACCTTCCTGTAGGGTCCGTTGTAAGCATGCTAAATGCCAGTGACGGCTAACATACAGCACACGTGCAACAATTGACCATTTGTACCATTGAAAGCTCTAAAAGGTTTGCTATCATTGCTCTATGCTATATAATCATGCCATCAATATTTCCAAAGTGGGAAATAAAAAATGGACATAATTAACAAAGTACCTAGAGGAGTGGTCCATGGTACAGGTAAAGTTTTTGTTAATACAGTAATTGTGAAGTAAAAAATACTTCTACAATGAAAAAACTCTTTATTAAGTTTAAATGGATCTTATACAAGATGGAATATTAACATTTATATGAAACAATATTCTTGTTTTTTGGAAATTGTTTGACATTTACAACCAGCTTCAGTATTTTAGGACATGTGTATGTGTGTGTATATACAAGACTAGCATAAATAATTCAGCAGCTCTTTTTAATGTATAGCCTCAAATATTTATTCTCCTTGTAAATGCTGATTTTAATCCATTTCTCATAAATTGTTCTATAAGAGAAAATTAATATTAATAAATGCCTATAAATGGAAGAACAGTTTCCAACAAAATATGGAGAAATTCCATATTTATAAGTGTTGTGAAAGATCTCAGGGATGAGATTTATATAAAATAAAAATGTTCTTACAGTACTCTCATTAGCTTTCAAGAGCTACTCATTTAGGATTGGATACATTTCAAGAAATATAAAATGGATTAAAATATTACCTGCTTTTATTGCCTTTTGCTCAGAGCAGTTACCTTGAGAGAGCTTAGGTACAAACGTGATTTTTATAAAGTATATTCTAAGCAAACTAAAAGATTTACGAACTAAAGGACTTTTAGCAAATAAAAGCAAAAAAAAGGAATGATACATATAAAATCAAGACTATGACATGAATATATTCACAATAGAAGACAGATGCTCAGTTAAAATATGTAAGACTCCCAAAGGCAGAACTGGCAAGCTCTAGTGAGCCATTCATTATACTCTCCATAGTAGCAGTAGGGTAGATTTCTTTCCACAGGTATATCTTTGAATACTTTGTCCACTCTTGTGTGAAATGACTTATAGGATGGCTCTTTCACTGCTTGCATTGTGAGGCTATTCCACAGTTTAATAAATGTCACTATTGGGAAAACTTTGTAGATATGGAGCCTACATTTTCTCTTATTCAATTTCATGCACTGACTTCTAGTTATGCCCCCAGGGAACATGGTAAACAATCTTTTCCCTTCACGGTGCTGCATTTTGAATTCTTGGAATCATATAGCCTAAGTCACTATATGAAAAGTGCTAGACATACTGTACGTCAAGTACATTTTAGTCAATTAATAATATATTTGGCTTTTGTAATCTTGTCTCATAAGTCACTTTCCCAGTCAGTCAATCTATTAACTCTTCCTTAAATTTTCTCATTTGTCAACAACTCATATTAAAGTACTTGCAAAATGGCTTGGTAACTGGATTCCCATCTTATAAATGCACAGTACAGATCAAAAACTGAGTCCTAGTTTTAGGTTGTTGTGCTTTTTCTGGAGGAGGGGGGACATTTTTGAGATAACAGTTTTCTTATCGCCTTTCATTGCTTACCATATTTCAGATGAAATCAGCGCATTCAGGGTGGTATGGCTGTAGACTATATCTCAAAACAGAACACACATTTTTGAAATTTCAGGTAAAGCAGTTACATTTCTAGATGCATTGATATCAAAGAAGTCAAGGCATCTTTTATAAAAACATGTTTGCTCCCCTCTATTATATATCTGATATACTGTATTAGTCACTCAGTACCTATTATTGATACCTAGAGAAGTTATTTTATTAAATTCTGTGTTCTCTCAACTCTTAGATGGCCTACACTAGGGTAATATAAATGTTTCTGTATAAAGAGTGTCTAAAATACTCCACTAAATGTACTGCCACAAAGACCATATATATGTACATCATACACATTACTGAAGGGTCCTTGCCAGGCAACTAATTTACCTCATCTCAAATGTGTAGCTTGTGTATCTAATCTAGACATCTTTTCTGTTTCTTTCAAATTGATTAGACCTGATCCTCTATATCAAGGAAACTTTACTTTCTTTCAAATCCCTAGGTCTTTATTTGTAAATAGAAAGATTTCCTGTCTTCTAATATAATCTTGCAGTTTTTACAACTTCAAGTTTTAAAATTGTCCATCTCAAGAACTAATAATATTATCAAAACTACTGTTGTTGAGCTGAAGAGTCAGCTCAGTGGTGGAGTGCTTCCCTAGTATTCATGAGGCACTGGGTTCAATCTGCAATTCTTAAAACACCAACAAATTTAAAAAACAAAAACTACTGTTATCATTTTATCAGAGTATTTTATTTTTATTAGAATATACATTTTCATGTTAAATTAAAGGTGGTAATAAATAAAATTTAAAAGACTTAACTCTGTTAAACAGAGTTGAGCCTGTGTGGATAATTATTGAACCTTAAATGTTAATACTAAAAGCCCATGAAGAAGTAGCTCTGACTTACCAAAGGGCAGGAACACAGAAAATATTCTTTCCATTCAAACTTAAAGTAATTGAATTAGTAACCTGCTATCTAGTCTTTTTAGATTTCATGTTAGGGTAATACCTCAGCAGTTTATCATGAAGAAATACACCTTTGAGAAAAAACTAAATGCTAGCTATGATGTTGCTGCCAAGAAAGTTAATTTCTAGAATCTTTAGTTGTCACACACTGAGAAAGGTATAAGATTTAAAAATAATATTAACCCTTAAGCCAGCCTTTATCTTCAGACCACAGATATAAAATGAGTTTTGTTAACCACCTAGAAACATGGTCTTTAAATTTACTAATTAAGTTCCCATTTGATCAGTAATATATTTTTATTATAAACTTGAAAACGAGTGTCACATCATGCCCTGGGAGCCCACCCATTCTTCAAGTCTTCATTGAGAGCTAATATAGCCCAGGTACTACGCTAGCTACTGTGGAAGCCTGAAAGTTACTAAGTGTAAAGATCTCTGTCCATCCTTGGAAAACAGAGGAGGGGCCACATACATCAGAACTAACCATGCTTCTCAAAGGAAGTGATTTCATTTGTGTTGTAAATTGTGATGTGGAGTTAGATAAATGGGATAGAGTTGAGAGAACTAAAAACAGACTGTGCAAACTGAAGAGGACTGATAAAGAGTAAATAATTCTGAAGTCCTCGGGTATGAGTGATTGTCTCGGAATGATGACGGAGCAGAAGACAGGAGCCAGATTATGAAGGGTTGAACATGTTTGTCAAAGGACTCCAAGCTCTCAAGGAGGGATTTGGGTTCAGAAGTTATGTGAATCACTTATCACTTTTTGTTTTGAATCTGTTTTTGAAGACCAATATGGCAGGCCAGTGGAGAACAGATTGCAGCTGGGTAAGAATGGAAAAAAACTTCTTGGAGTCTATGGTAGCAATTCAGAAGAAATATGATAAATTTGAAAAGTATCAGTTTAAAGACATGGTTTTGAAGGATTAAAAAATATTATTGAAAGGGTTTAGTAACTAATTTGGATTTCAGCATGACTCTGGCATATGATATACTCTTAGGTGAGAGTAATAGAATTTTTCTAGGAAGTGAACACAAAACAATGAGCAGGTTTTGTAGGGAAATTGATGAATAGCGTGCTAAGTTAAAGGAGCATATGGTACATCTAATGGAAAGTAGCCAGACATAGAGAGATCTATTTCTCAGCAGAGATTCCCTGACCTGGAATATGAAGTCAGATATGATTTATGTGTAAGTAATCACCAAAACCAGGAAGTTCAGTGAGATTCTTCAGGTGTCACGTATTGAGCTTCAGAGTCCTGAGACACATTTGAGAAGACATTAAAGAAAGAAATATGGAGAAATAGTATTCTAAAAGAAGACTAGAGCATGCTATCACAAAAGCCAAGTGAGGAAAAATGTTAAGACAGGAATCATCAACAGTGTTAACTATGATAAAATGTCATGTAAAATGTTGGCCAGAAAGGGTACATTGGTTTTGACAACTCAAAAATTGTTACAAATATTTGCCAGGCATGGTGACACTCAACTGTAATCCCAACACTTGGGAGGCTGAGGCAGGAGGATCGCCATGAGTTCAAGGCCAGTCTGGGCTACATAAGCAAGTTTAAGGCCAGACTGCACTATATAGTGAGATTCTATCTTAAAAAAAGTATTAATAAGAATCCTTTCATCAGATATGAGGAGCAATACCATGCTGCTAATGGAGTAGAGAATAAATCAAAATTGTAGCAGAGTAAACTATTGTAAGGTGCTCATATGTCAACAGACATTAATTTATAGAAATGATACCTAGAGAGGAGGTTAGAATCAAGGAAATATTTTTCAAAATGGTAGAGACAAACGTTTTCTGTAAGTGCAGGAGACGAACAAGCAGAAGGAAAGGGTAAAGACACAGATGAAAGAAAAACAATTCCGTGTGCTAGGTTTGTCATTAATTTCCAGCAAAAGTCCAGACAAGATGTCTAGACATTGATTAAATTATTTCTGGGCCTTTGGAGGATGGATGCAGGATAGGTAGGTGGCAAGAATATCAATAACCTAGCTAGGATAGGTAGGTGGGATTGAAGCAGTGGATTCAGAGAACTTTGAGATCAATGGAAAGCTGAAATTTGTAATACAGAGGGATTAAGTGTCTTCAGAGCTCTACGAGGTTGAAAAGAGAAAGGATGGTAGCAAAAGAATTTAAGAGCATGGAAGAATGTTGCAGGGCGTGGTCACAAAGTGCACTATTCATTTAAGCTCTCAGACTAAGAGGGAGTTACTGAGGGGCAGTAAATATGAAGGATCATGAGAGTTGAAAGAATTAAAGGACTGCAAATTGTGCTGACTACCTGGGCACAGACATCATCCAGGATGAAGGTTTCAGCCTGCTGGTGAGCCTAAGGGAGATTTCCATGGTGAGGTCTCAAGGTTAAAGAGTGCATGTGTGCAAGACATCAGCAATAACAGCAGGAAGTACTGAGCAGAGCGCAAGAGCATAAGAGCAAGAACTGCCTGTGTTTTTATTGTGTAATTCTTATACAGGTTCTTATCTCACACTTACATTCTTACATAGTACCATGACCAGCACATGCGTGTTTACCTGTGCTAAGTCATAGCTACACTACTGTATCCCATTGTGTGTCTCCACTAGACAAGTGGGGTCATGTCCTCAATTGTCCTTAGATGCCCCTGAGCTTTGAAGCAGTGTGAGTGGTTCCCCAAAGAAGGTAATAGGAGTTGGAGGCCAATACAGAAACCCAGATATCACGGTCCCTGATGAAGATGGAGAAGGAACTAGGACTTCAGCAGAAGCAACATAGAGGGTGAAATAAGGAATAATAAATGACTTAGAGAAAGTGACTATATGTGAGTTTCCCTCTACAAGCTAATCATATCTTTAAAAGGATATATAAGAAATGGATAATGTTGACTGTCTTTGAGCAGCATTCTTTTCACAACTTTTGGATTTATGGACATATGAATGTATTTTTTTTAAAGCTCAAAGGTTTGTAAGAAAGGAGCTGGAAAAGATGTACCCCCACACCTGTATTTCCCCAACCTAGCAGAGTGTTCAGAAAGGCTCTCTCAGTTGGTAGCCTGGAGTGAACTCCTACCTTCTGCAAAAGGTAAAGCACTGGTTACAGCAGGGAAGGCATCAAGGGTGTTGGGGTTAAGTCTGCAATGATTCCAGGGTCTAAGAGGAATCACAAAACAAAACCATAGCCTCTCAGAAGTGATACTGTGCTTATAGTGCCCCGTTTTTAAATTAATCTCCTTAATAGATTTCAGACTGCAAACACTCAACCACTGTCAGAAATCCAATTTAAAGTTTACTGTTTATTTTTAAAGAGAATATGGAGTCCAGGAAAAAAGAATTCCCAAAAGCAATATTCTTTACCATTTACAATAAATCATCAGCTTCTGATTCTATCAGTAAGCTTAAGAAGTTGGCAGGAGATAATACAGTGCTCTCTTGAGAGCAAAGATTCTTGTTACCTTATATTCTTATCTTCTATAAAAGTTTACGGTGTTCTGTTGCTTGTGTTGGTCTTAAAAAGATAGTATCTTCCACTCTCCACACAGAATTATTGGGGATATTTTTCTTTTACTTGTCCAGATAAAATCTAGCATATGCATTGGCTGGATACAACTTTAGAAGTTGACTAGACTCATTTGAAGAAAAATGAACAAAAATGAATGGAGCCACATAAAGTATTAATATCTAGCTTCCCTAACCCAGCATTAGGATACCATGACTAAATAAAATAGTGTTTTGCTTTAAACTGCTTTTCTTGCTACCTGTTCCATTCGGTCCTTCAGTCTGTCCTCCATAACATGACAGGAAGCATCCTAAACAGACATGAGGAAAAAGCAATTCTAATAGGATGGATTTAACCTAATCTAAATACTGTTGTTTTGGGCTTTCCTATAATAAACATTATTACACAGTTCTCTCCCTGTATTATGGTGAGATATGAAAAAGTTTCTAGGTTTTCCTTGTTCTTCTTGAGTATAGATAAGTACTAAAGGGAGGAGCAATCAGTACTGTTGATGCTAAATCCAGCTGTAGGATAGGGAACCCAAGACTAGCCACGCGTGCCCACAGTGCTTTCCATGCTTCCTTTTGTTCCCTTGATCTGGATATCGAGAGGTTGTTGAAGTGTCAGTTGTTCTCACTTTGCTCAGTGTAGGCGGTCCTTTACTGTGTAGTCATCCTGTCAGCCTGCCTATCAGAGTAACAGATATTCACCAAAGACCATTCAACAGCAGTGGATCGCACATTAAGATTGAGATTACAGTGGCAACCTTTGAACAGGATGACTGCTATGATCTGACTCCACCTAACCCTACGTCTCCAGTCACTCCCCATGAGTACAAGATTCTTTTCTGCATATAGGTAAGTTTTCTATTTCAACCACATTATTTCCATATATACATATATATTACATCATATTGGAATACTACCTTGTGCTTTACAAATACACCTTTTATGGAATTATTCTCCACCACTGCCCTAAGGACTATTTCTACCTTTTAAAGATATAAATATTACCAGGGATACTATTGGTTGAAATACTATAAGAAGTTTACATTGTACTTTAGCAAACAACACTGAAAAGTCTCTGACTTACAAAAATAAAAATTTGCTTCTCATTCATGTTACACATTAGATAATAGTCACCTGCAGCTGCCCCCCACTTATCGTCTTCTTTTGGGGATTAAACCTGGTGTATCAGTTTCCCATCTTGATCAAGCTCTGTATTAGTCACTTTTTTATCACTGGGACAAAATACTCTGACATGAACAACTGAAAGAAGGAGAGGTTTATTTAGTTCACAGTTTCAGCAAGTTTAGTCCATGCTCAGCTGGCTCAAAGGCAGCAGCAGCATAATAGAAGAGCAGAGCAGAGGAAAGCTTCTCACCCTATGGCAGCTAGGAACCAGAGAGAGAGAAGATTCAGGAACAAGAACAAGTCCTTCTAGGTCACACTCCTAGTAGCTCACCTCCAAAGAGGCTCCACCTCCTAACAGAACATTTAGCTAATAAACTCATCAGTCAATTGATTCACTGATGAGTATAATGTCCCTATGATATAATCATTTTCCAAAAGTCCGACCTTTGAACACACGAGACTATGGGCACATGTTGTTTTAAACTGTAACAAGCGTTCCTTTTTCCCCACATCCCCTCCAGCATTTGTTGTTGATTTTTTAATCTTGGCCATTCTTTCTGGAGTGAGATGGAATCTCAGGAACTCTTCTCCACTGTTGGTGGGAGTGTAGACTGGTGCAACCACTGTGGAAGTCAGTGTGGAGATTCCTCAAGAAGCTAGGATTAGAGATCCCATTCAACACAGCTATCCCACTTCTGGGCATTTTCCCAGAAGAATTGAAAACATAATACCACAGTGATATCTGTGCACCCATGTTTATAGCAGCACAATTTGTAATAGCCAGATCTTGGAAACAACCCAAGTACCCATCAATCAAAGAATGGATAAAAATGATGTGGTATTTTTACACAATGGAGTACTACTCAGCTGTTAAGAAACATTGCATCGAGACTTTTATAAGTAAATGGACACGACTTGAGACAATACTCCTAAGTGAGATAAATCAAACCCACATGTGTAAATACTGTTCTGTCTGCCTAGTGTAAGAAACTGAAAAAGCATATATGATCCAAAATCTATAATAAATACTATGTAAGGGTAAAAAACTGCTTGAAGAGCAAAAGTAATTGGGAAGAAAGGGGGAAAGAGGGAAGGGAAAAGGAAAAGATATAGATCTGTATATATGTATATGTAAGATAACTAAAACAAACATACTGCTCAATGTATTAGTTATTGAGAAAGAACCGTTGATACTCATATGATTAGATCAGTTTTGCATGTCTGTATCTGTTAATGTAAGCAACCATTTTGAAGATAACGATACACAATATTGCGACCATTGTGAAGTATCTATCATCCTGTTTTGTAAACCTATAATGTTACTGTTGAGCATTCACTCTAGTCCTTTGTTTGTCTCTTTTGCTTTTTGTCTTTCTTATATGTGTCTTTTTTTTCTCTTAAAAAAAAGGAAGGGAAAAGGAAAAAGACATAAATTTGTATATATGTATATATAAGATTGCTAAAATGACTATACTACTAAATGTATTAGTTATTGAAAAAGGATAGTTAATACTCATATGATTAGATCAATTTGACATGTGTATATCTGTTAATCTAAATAACCCTTTTGAAGGTAACGATATGCAATATTGCAACCATTGTCATATTCCTATCATCTTGTTTTGTAGACCTATAATGTTGTTGGATTGGTTTGGTTGTTGTCATTTGTTTGTCTCTTTTGCTTTTTTGTCATTCTGTTCTGTGTCTTTTTTCATTTAAATAAAAAATTAAAAAATAAACTGTAACAAGCTATTACTGCAGCAGAAGGAAAACAGCAAGGGTAGAACCATATAATATATTTTTAAACTTCTGATCAGATATAACACTAATCACTTCTTCTTACATTCCAGTGATCAAAACAAACCACAAAGCCAAACCTGACATCAGGGAGAGGAAAGTACAGCCCATCACAGGGAGGACACCACGGAAAAAAGGGCGTATCTAGTAGAGAGAGGCAGCATAACACCTGTCTATTGAAAGGTCTGCCAAATGATTCATGAAGTCTCTTCTGGCTCCAATTTACAAAATTTAAATCTCGAGTATAACTAGGAACAATTAGTTTGGTACAGAAATATTTTACCATGAAATAGGAGGTTGGATAAAAGATGACCCAGTCCAAAACCAGGCTACACTACTAGATAACTTAGTAATTTGTATATAGGTAGATTTGGTCCTTAAATTCCATCAACAATTTGTAGAGCACTTATTTGTTCTCAGTTTAGAATTTTGTCTGCTATTTTGAAGACTACATAAATACTACTAATACATATGTATGTATGCATGTATGTATATAAATGAAAATGTACAGATTATAAAACAATTTTAAAAACTATCTGTTCCAATCTTATATGACCAAATTGACGACAAAATGTTTGTTTATCAAGTATTCTCAGCACCTCAACTGTGCCTAGTAAAAAATAGGTACTATATAATTTGCTGGAGAATGGAGTGGGACTACTTTTGTAGGGAGGACATTACATGCAATTATTGTTGTTATTTCTTTTTTCCTCATGAAAAGAGCCCAAAAGAGATTTTGCATTCTGTTGTCTAATGGTAGCAAAAATGAGAGACCAATCAGTGAATCTGAAAAAACTCCTCTTTGAGTAGATCCAAACTATTGTCTTATTTAATATAGTTGTGTCTGTCCCCATTCACATGAGAGTAGGGATAATTAAATGAGATGAGAGGTATTAAAACTTTCAAAATTTTTCAAACTCTTAGTATACATTTTATGCAATAGTAATTTACATTGAGTCATCCAACAATTGTTTTTCCAAGGGAAAAAATATATAAATATATATCATAACTAAGGACTTCTGTGTGAAAGGAACTTTTCTAATAGTTTCACATATAGGAATCTTTTAATCCTCAAAATAACTCTTTGAGAAAGGAATTAGTTCCACTTTCAGATAAGAATGTGGAGACATAGAGAAATTAAATAATTGTGCAAGCATTCAAACTGATAAGAGGTAAAACTGGGATTTAAATTCAGAAAATCTGACTCTGGAGTTGGTAAAATGTGACTCTCATTTTAGAGAAGGTATTGAAATGGCCATCTTTCAAAGAGGTAATATATTAGAAACACTATCAATTTTTGAAAAATTGTATGAATATCCTAGGTTAGTTTCACATGTGTTGTCTAATTTAATCCTCAGACTAACACTGTATGTGAGGGAGTATGTCTCCCATTTTATTCATTAAAATTTTCAGGCCTAGGGAGTTTACTTTTCTAAGATTACACAGTCAATCTTCTACATGGAATTCAATTCTGAATGTTCTGACTCCAAAGTCATTTTAAAGAAAAATGCTTTAACACACTGTCAGATCCCTCCTACCAAACAAAAGTGCTCTGGTCTTTATTCAGGAGGATGAATAGCAAAGGAGTCTCTCAACTTTGGAGCTCTTCACAGAGTTTGCTTTTATTTTGTTTGTACTTACAGATCTTCTCATGAAATCTATCTAGCGCCATTTGTATTCAAGCATCTTTATGATCCCTGCTGGGTTGAAAGATAGGTTTTAGTAATCCTACCGAATCAATTCCTGCTGACCACCCTCAGGGGTCAGTACTTAGAGAATTCTCATCTATTGCATCCTCTGATCAGGCAAACACTTTAACTCTTCTTTGGGGAAGAAAGGTAATTTTGTACCCTGCTGAGGGATGAGATAGAACTAAATTGTATTTGTGTGAAGAATGCTATTATCATTTCAGGGTTTTGATTACCAAAGTAAAGAATGACTCAATACTAAGATTGCCTGAGAGGATTATAGACACTGCAAAATCTGCTTCCAAATCAACAGCCTTCAGTTCCATGTCTTCATTTTTTTTTTTTTTTTTGCCACTTTCATTCCTCAGGATAGCTATCTGTTGTTTATTGTTTGTTTTTCTAGGAAGCCCATTATGTTACTTAAATTCAGAATTTTAGATGCTAAAGAGTCCTTATTCTGTTTCTCTCTTTCTCTTTCTCTCTCTCTCTCTCTTCCTTTCCCTTTGCCTTTCCTTTCCCTTCCCCTTCCCCCACCCCTTCCCATTCCCCTTCCTTCCTTCCTTCTTTCTTTCCTTCCTTCCTTTCTCTCTCCCTCCCTCCCTCTCTCCCTCCCCACCTCCCTCCATATACACTGCAAAGAACATGAGTGGGATGGAGATGTGGGTACATCCTGTGCAACTCCCTCCATTTTAGTGCCATACAATACATTATTATGTAAGAGATTAGACTTCAGGTACCAGTTCTGCCAACGATGCTGACACGTAAGTCTTTGAAGCCTTGGTTTCCTGTATTGCAGGCAGAGGTTAGGATAAAAGCTCCAGAAGAGCAGCAAGTCTGACATCCTGTTTGTTTCTCTTTCTCCAGCAACTTGAACTATGTATTCAGTAATAGCAAAACTCCATAAATGCTAGTTGAATGAATGATCAAGTGCCTTCTCCCTCACCCCTCAGAATTCCAAGCTTAGCATTCAACGTTGTCGTTATTTCACTCTTTCCTTTCACCTTCATTTCCTTTCCTGTCCTTTTGACATTTGACATACCCAATCATGATCCTGCCACTCTGTCTTTGTGCATCCTTTCCTCTCTACCTTCCTGCCCCTTAGACTGTCAAAAGCCTTGGTTATCAACTCCAAGGTCAGTTGTGAGACCTTTCCCCATACTGAACAGACTTACATCACTGTTTCCATTATACACCTGAGGACTTCCTGTAACCCTTATTCTATAGGTCTTGTAGTATTCGCCATATAGATATGTATTAACATATGTATTAGCCAGTTAGTTATGACTCTACATAAATCATCTTATTCGATCTTTAGCAGTGAGGATCTTGACTAGTCAAAGTAAGAATCAATGACCATTCCTTCTTTCACATAATCAGTACTTATTGGGTGTATGTTAGTCAATAGGCCCTGTTGTGAATAGAGCGGGGATGTAAAAAGTATCTTACTCTCAATGGGATTATTTTCTATTGAATTGACACAATCTTGGAAACAAGTTGAGAAATAAACTAGCAAGATGCAATGGACTGGATGTGATGATATTTACAGATGGGACCTTTCAGAGGCAATTAAGACATAAAGGTGGTGTCTTCGTGATGGTGTTAGTGTCCCGATGAGAAAAGACAGGAGAGAAATGATGTCCCTCCCTTCACCATGCGAGAACACATTAAGTTGTCCACCTACAACAAAGGATGAGAACCTTTACCCAAACTCAACCTGTAGGCATTCTGAACTTGAACTTCGAAGTCTCAGGAACTGTAAGAAATAAATTTCTGATCTTTATCAGACATGCAGTCTAAAATAATTTTTCCAACAGGCTAACATGATTAAAACACAAGATGATTTGGGATAATGGTAAATCATTAAGAAAATAAAGTTACTGATGTAAAAGTGAATTAAAAGAGTAATTGAAATAATCTACATAATACATTCCCTTAAAGACAATTCTGCATCCTCTGCATATCTGCATCACCCAGCACTTTGATCAACATATACGCTTTGATCATTCAAAAATCTTAGTCCAATAATGAGTAGCACTTTGAACTTATTGTCTGTAAGATTCCTTTTATGTTTTAGACTTTGCTGATGAGCATAAAGAAATGCATATTAGGTTTCAGTGTGAGACATTAGGCTGCCTCCTCACAAAAAAGTCCAAGTTGTATCTCAGCTAATTCAAGGATCTGGAAAGTATAGTTCTGAATTTTCCTTATCCAATAAAGGAGAGGTAATAATTTATCCAATCCCAAAATACTTTTTTTCATTTGGTTTTCAAATCTATTGTACTTTTTTGCCAGCGAAAATTACATTTGTAATTATATTTGGCTTGGATAAACATGCAGTGAATCTAAATTCTTCAAGATCACAGCATGTGGCAGTACGAAAGGAGCAAGTGGAGCCTATCTAGCTTTAAAATTTTGCTGTGCAGAGCCTATTGTTTTTGCTCATAAAACTGCCAATGAATATTGCTGCTGTAATGACTGGCAAAACTAAATTGTTAATTGATGATAACTAAAAGTGAGAAAGAATTTTCAAAGCCCATGAACACAAACTAACAGAATTCAAACTGTAGGTTCAGATGGCTTAAAACTATTTATCCTATTCAGAAAGGATCCTCCCAACCAGAATGAGGAGACTTCATTTACCCAGGAGGATTTATGAAGGTCGATGGATCAAGCCACACATTTGTTCCCAGAAGGTCTGTCACACTGGTATAACCAAAAGTTTCACGGCAGTTCTGAGATCTCCATGCAAATTTTTCTAGTTCTTGTCATGATGTGACTTGTGTGCTTAGCACTGGGCTCTAATAGTTATTGGGCCCAGACAGCAAGCTTGCTTTTGAGATCTGAAACTTGCGGGCTTCTTCGATTAGTCCCTGGTTGAGTGTGAGGTCAAAAGAGGAACTGCAAGGTCAAGACTGCACTGGTCTTACCTTTTGTCAGTAGAGTGATTTGGAAGGGTCTGAGTACTATACTTTTGTACAAGTTCTGTAGTTTACTACATAAGTGTGTCTGAAAATCCTATAAGAAAAGGATGAAGACAAGAAAAAGTTACTTTGAATTAACTGTTACTCCATTTAAATAGTTCTATAATATTAGCATGGCTATTAAATATTTTCTCCAGTGTAGCTCACTGTATCAAATTACAGGTTTATGGTGTGTCACAACTGTGGTGAATGTATTCAGATCAAGTGCAAAATCAGGGTGAGCATGTAGAGGGAAATCATATCAGACAACATGAAGTCACCTCTTTAGGAAATATTAATATTTTTAAGAAGAATGAATAACTTTTTGAACACTTTATGTCTGATCCCTCTGAAAAGATTTTCTCTTTTACTTTTTAAGTCTATCACTTACTGAATAACTGAATGAGTCATCTACTTCCTAGCTCCATGCAAGTTGTGTTTATTCTGATTCTGTCTTTTGGACTTCAAATGATATTTTCTCTCTCAAGTCAGATCCTACAAGTTTTAATTAGCAATGGAATAATTTGAGGTTATGGAGATAATGATTTTAGCTAAAGGATTTTACTGACATGGAAACTTCACACTGTAATTTCCATTTTCTCTAATACTAGTTTGATAGTGTAAATAGCTTTGGCCACAACGAAGATAATATATCTGTTTAATGCCAGTCAAGTACAAAGAAATTAGCAGTTCTGGGGGTGTAAATTTCAGAGCACAGTCATGAAACAGTTTGTGAAGTTTGACAATAAAGCAATGTGTCTTTTCCAAACTACAATTAAAAAAACAAAACAAACAAAACAAACAAACAAAAAACCATTCCCTTTATACCAAGCACTGTGCTAAATGCAAAGAAATGAAAATCTGAATAATTTAAACCAGCAGGGAGTGGTGGCTCACGCCTTTAATCCCAGCACTCGGGAGGCTGAGGTAGGAGGAGCGTTGTGAGTTTGAGGCTGGCTTGGGCTACAACACGAGCGCAAGGCTGGCTTGAGCTACACAGTGCGACCCTGCCTCAAAAAACCAGGGCTAGGAGTTTGGCTTAGTGACTTAAATGCCTGTCTGACAAGTGCAAGGCTGTGAGTTCAATCCCTGGTGCTGCAAAAAATAAAATAAAATAAAATTAAATTAAATAAATAATTTAAACCAATATTTCTTCTTTTTGTTTTATGCTTTTAATTTTCCTAAGGTAATAGAATACTTTCCTGAGTCATCCATTTTAGTTTGGTAGTGTAAATAGTCTGTAAGATCAGCCTCATGATATCAAAAATACA
This sequence comes from Dasyprocta punctata, assembly GCA_004363535.1. Taxonomy (NCBI): domain Eukaryota; kingdom Metazoa; phylum Chordata; class Mammalia; order Rodentia; family Dasyproctidae; genus Dasyprocta; species Dasyprocta punctata. The sequence continues at coordinate 11,625 of RJWM01011169.1, read as the reverse complement.
AATCTTTAATAATTTTGAGACTCCTGGTGAACTGAACCAAATGTTCTCTTGAAATCCAATAAGGAGTTTATGAAAACCTATAGTTAGTATGAATCAAGGGGCATATTGTTTGTCTATAAAAATATTCTTTACAAATTAAAGAGAAATAGTCCAACAAAGATGAAAGAGTAGAGTCAGCCTCAGGTTCGGATTGCCACAGAGCTTCATAATAACCAGGCCTACTCCCATGAGGACAAATTATTTAAGCATCCTATATCTTTGCTTCTTTGACTTTTAAAGCCACTGTGAAATGATGAGATAATCTACAGAAAAGGTTTCCTATAGTATTCACCATAAAATTTATGCTCTGTGAGTGACAGCAGTAAGTTATCACAAAGTAATCAGTTTTCTAAATGCTAAACACTATTTATAAAATTTAAGTCTGAGCCTTGTTTCTCAAGGACATATGACAGAAAGACTTCTGATAGTATTTCCTATTTATAAATTAAATGTTTAGTTATTTGATCTGTACCAAATATGATGGAAGTAATATTTTACAGTTTATAGTTTTCTATGTTGCCCCTTGATAAGACTTTTTGGTGTGACAAAAGTAGGTTTTAATCCAACTTCTTCACTATGTATCCCTCATCTCCAGGACCATTATGTTTTCTCAAACTGTGGTGCACAAACAGCTGCAGGTTTTGCACTCTTTTTTTTTTTTATTTGAGTAGATACCCCTCTGTCTGTCTGCAAACACACCTTGATCCTTCTCTAACTCTTGAAAATTCTTCCCATGTTCCTTACTAAGTTAATGACATCTTCTCAGCTCCCAGGGGGAATTATTTTTGTAACCTACTGGACAAAGTAGATTAAGATTTTCTTTAACCTTTGTTTATTTTGTTGAGAATAACTTTCCAGACAAGTTTCAGTCTAAAGAAGTAGGAAATTTGAAGGTATGAAAGGTTTCTTGACTCATAACATAAAAAAAGGAATTTTTAAAAAATATTTTGACATGAGCATCAAGATTACATGGATGATTAGGAAATGGGTCATATCAGTATTTTTATTGTCAACAATGATAAATGAAAAAGTTGTAAGTTAACTCTTAAGCATGTCTAACCTCTGAAAGATATTTGTTATTGAACGTATATTTAATTAATGATATTTTTCCAAACACTGACTTCCAAGGTTTCTTATATCTCTTGAGAATCAAACTTTATTCCAAAGAAAGAATCTATAGTTTTGAAAGACAATCCTTGATTCTTGTTATTTATTGATTCTTCACTCTTAAAGTGCTTGCATTAAATATTCTCACCAGTAACACCTAGCCTTCGGCTCAGGCCTTGCTTATATTACTTTCTTTGTAGAAAAGCAGGATTCCTGGTGAGTCTGTTACAAAGTATACCTATAAAGGTATGGTTAGGACATATATTTTGATAGATCCAAAGTATATTTGCTTTATCCTACCCTTATAGACAATTGGTCATTGATATTTCAACCATTTTGGCATATAATACTTTCAGTTTGTCTTGGTTGCTTTTCTCTCATTGCTGAAACAAAATACTTAACACCCAAAATGAAGGAAGGAAAGGTTTATTTAACTTACAGTTTTTAGAGGTTTCGGTCCATACTCAGCTGATTCCAGTGCAGGGTGGCACTGCTAAGTGTTAGCTGTTTATGGTGTCTGCAACTGACAAGAGCAAAAAAGGCAAAAAGGGAAAGCATGACTCCTTCCCTCACTTATATTGCATGTCAGCTACCCATGCCTGGGTGAGTACAGCACTCACCCTGGCAATCCCAGTGCTAGACAACAAACCAATCAAAAATGCTACATTCAGCCACCTCCATGGCTGCACGAGGCTTTGGGGAGACACACAGACACAAAGCATAACACAACTGGATGGCACAAATTCAGGTACTAAATTGTTATAAAGGATCTTTCCCATGGAATAATCCCAGGGCACAGGCTTCTAAGATTAGCATTATTTGAATTTTCCTCAGTGGATCATGCACAGAGCATAGTGTCAAAAGGATGAAGAATTTACTGAAGGTATAGATGTGGAGAGTGTATTTGTTGATTATTGTCTTGTGAATGTGACAAATCCCTCTGTGTGCATTTCAAGTTCCAAAAGAAATACCCTTAAACATCAGCTCAATCAAGAAGCAAAGATACAAATAGCACAGAGATTTCTTTGTTTTCTACCTCTCAGAAATTATTATGAAAGAGCAAACAGAGGAAAATTTTTCCAAATGAGAGAAAGTACTGTGACAATGTCTTTTAAAAATTTCCCAAAGTAAGTTAGCCTTGGTAAGTTAAAGATTATTTTTGTTAAAAACTTGAAAAACACCAAGTAACTGTGCATGCTTTATTTTAAGGGGTGATGTAATATATCCCTGTAGCAATAAAAATTTATGACTCATTTACACACACACAGCATAATTACCTAGGATAAAAATGAATAGCCATTCTGTAAGAGTCAGGAACAGGTGATACAACCTATCATCCCAAATGTTTGGTATATTGACTTAATGACTATCTCCAAAGACAGGAGTCCCAGCTATCATGGGACAGAAGAGGGATTTCTTTGGAGGGCCACGCGATAGGCATGCAGTGGTTAAGTGTGAGCAGATTTGCTCTAAGAAATGAACAAGTGAACTATGTGTTAGCTTTTGATGTACCACCTGTTCTGTCTCACACAACTCAAGGGAACCACTGGCAAGGAAGTGTTACTGGAGACGTCTTTTCTGAAAAAGGAAATAGTTACTACTATCTTAGTCTTTAATAGCAAAGATTGTTACTAAAACATTTACTACCTGTAGTGTTAGTTATTTTCAGCTATAAAGTATTTTATTTTACTCTGCAGGTAGATTGTTCTCAAACAGTGCCTGACAGAACAATGCCTGTGTAAGACTCAGTTTATGGGTAATTATATATTTTTATGGCTGTTTTTGAAGATAGTATATATTTGTGTTGTACTGAGTGTAACATGCTGCGATCATTCTAGAGTACTTTATGTTCCATCGTTAGACTATGTTCTATTTAGTAGTTGATGATGACTTCTATGAAAATCTTTTTTTTTTCCAATAGGAAAAACAAAAGTAACACTATTTAATAAATAATATAATAATATAACAGGAAAAACTTTAGGGGAAAATTATAATATACACTCCAATCTATTATTCAATGCTTTTGAAAAATGTTTACCATTTTAAGTTAAAACTAAATAGTTATTATGAACACTTTAGAATATATAACAAAAAAGACAATGACAATAAAGACCATCTATCATTCAGAGCTAATATTAATATTTCTATCATTATATTTTCAGCCCTACTTCAATTAGGTACATTTATCTAACAAAGTTCTATGATGTGAAACACACTCTTTCATTGAGTTTTCAAGATTTTATTTTTTTAAGGTTCTTAACTGTTTATTTGCTATATTCATTGGAAGTGTGCTAATGAATTCATCATCTTTTTAATTTTTATCTGTTTTGGATTTGTACAGTACTTAGCATATGCAAGTTGTATAAAATTTTGTAGACTGACTTTAGCATTAATTTGTAAAAATATCTTTTTCACTATCTTTATATATTTGTGTTTTCACATAGTATTTAAAACTTTTTATGTTAAATACCTACCCAACTTTCTAGTCCATAACACTTTTCTCATAAAATTCAAACTATATATACTAAGCTATTTTGAAAATGAAAATCTGACATTGTATCTTTTTCAAAACCATACCAAAGAGTAGAATGCAGAGAATTAGAAAATAAGTTTCATTTCAATATGCCAAATTATACTTATAAACTATTTGAACATGAAGTCACAGATAGGAAAACATTATTGTGTTTAATGACGTATATTAATTTGTGTTAGTCTAAGGCATTGCTAAAATGCCTATAATTATTGAATGATATATCACAATATTTACTGAATTGGAAAGAGCATGTGACTACAAGATGCATATTAGTTAATTGAGTTCTACTCCTGACTTTAGGAATAATTAACTTGGCAAACTGAACAATTTATTTGGCTGAGTTTGCATTTCTCCAGTGGGGTCATTGCATTCCCTAGATGAAATCAGTCAAGCACAACAAAGCACACATCACACCAACACTTCCTACATAGCCTGAGGAGACAAAATACACAAATTATCAACTCCTTTAGTTTAGAATGGAAGATGCTGCAAGAGGAGCAGGAGGTAACGAAGTTTAGAGCTAAATGTGTGCTAAATTCTTAGAGCTAGCAAGTATCTACCTTTCCTCAGTAGAATAGGACATGACTTTTAAGGGATTTGTGTGAGTTCACTTTAACAAAACACAAAAATGTGATCTTTTTAAGACAGATTGCTTTGACACATTTGAAATGATTATTCATTGTTTATCCTATTTTAGCATTACTTCAAGTGATGGTAAAAGGAAATAGTTTTCCATTAGCCTGGAACTTGAAAAAGCAAGCAAGCCAGCCAGGGTATTTACATTATATAGCAAATAATATGACTGACATGGGTTCTAGCTAGTAAGAATGGACTCTGGCTTTTAACTGCTGGTCACACATGAGAGTATATCAAAAACCAAATAAATTGGAAATTTTTTGTACTGAAACTCAACTATGCACTTGAGGTAGAATAGGAAGCAAATGAACAAGATCTCTGCTATTCTAATTGATATAGGAAAAATGATCCCAGACCTCCAAATGATATGGGGGAATGAAACTTTTAACCTACTATACGTCCGGCGTGAGTTTGTGTTCTCTAAAAATCGAAGAATGAATTTTAGGAACGATGGAGGGTAAGAGCAGGATATATTTATTGAGGGAAAGAAAGCTTCTGTCTGAGGGACAGAAGGGGGCCCAAGCAGGTTGCCAAAGACTCTGTCATTTTTAGGGACTTTTATAGAGTAAAACCATGAGGTTAGATGGGTCCAAGGCGGGGAAAATGGGAATCTGCAAGGTGGGCATAAGGTGGGACAGAACTACAGTTAACCAATAAGATTAATTGCTCAGATAAAATTGATTAAATCAAGGACAAATGAGGAAAGGAGTCACGTAGTAAGTGGGGATGCTTAACAGTAGTGACCCTTTCTGTAGGGGGTTGGAATGCTGACTCCTAACTTCCTTAGGGTGATAGAGAACTATTTAGAGTATCAATCCTTAGGATATGGGTGTACTTGTTCTGTCTTTTGTCTTGATATCTGGCCCACAGCAGGAGGTGTCTGTCTCCTCAGAGGTTATAAGGTATCCGAACTTCTGCACTGGTTCCTTTGAGGGCCTAGCCCTCTCTGACTGCCTATAATATTTTGTCTAACTCATTTTTCCTGTAACATAATTAGAGAAAGAGATAATCAGCAAAGAAACATAAGACAATTTCACATAATCATTAATAATTTAAATAGAATTAAACAGGTTAACTTGTGTGATCAAGTGTGGGGTACTGTAAATAGCATACTCAATGATGTTCTCCAAGGATTCGAAAGAAACTTAAGCAGACAACCAAATAATGAGGAGCCAACCCTTGGAACATTGGAGGAGACACATCCAGGCAGAAGTAACAGTAGCTGACTAACCTAAGAAAACTGGGGTGTTTTTTGAAAGACTCTTAGAAAGCCAGGATAGCCAAAATGAAGTTAGTGAGAAATGTAGAACAACAAATTAGAGAGGGATACTGGGAGATGAGGTCACGTCACAGAGTCAAGATAAGGTCACAGCATTCAGTCAGATCTGACAAGTAATAAATGTACTAGAAAGCTATTGGTTGGCTTTAAGAAGAAGATTGAAATGATTGTATTTTTTTTGTACTGGGAATTGAACTCAGGACCTTGCACTTGCCAGACAGATGCTTATGCCATTGAGCTATGTCCCCAGCCCCTGAAATGATTTGATTTAGTATTGAAAAAGGTAATTCTAGTGGCTTTGTGGAATGTGGACTTTGGGAGAAAGAAACAAAGAGACTTGCTGATGTCTTGTCCTTATGAGATTATGATGAAAGAGATGAAAAATGATCACATTAAGGATATATTAAAAGGTAAAATCACTATGTGTTTTCCTATGCTCAGATTTCTTTAAGGCTAAACCCTTTGCAGTCCAGTATTTTGTTTTTATAATGGTATTATTCCCTTTTATAAGCTCATTTTAAATGTCATTCATAAAAGACGATAAATTTTTGAAGTAACAGGAAAGAAATGATGCCGTTAAAATGTCTTCCAATTATATTACTCAAAGAGGATAAAGTTACATTGTATCAGGAATTTAGTGACATACGTTATCATTTGTTTCTATCAAAGTTTCTGACTGGAATCTTATAAGCCAGAAATTACAGAAGCCAGAAGTTCTTTGTGTTTAGCTACCTGTACAGGAAAGGCCTTTTATACTTAAAAAAGATGAACAATATATTTTTGCTATGTGCCTATGTAAGAAAACAAACTGGTGCCACCAAATTAAGTATTGGTATAAAGTCTAAATAACTAGGAATAATCTTCAAAGAATACACTTGGAGAGCTTTCACCAACATTCTGCTTAATGCCTTTTTCTGTTCATGTGATGACTCCTTTGGTCATGGTTCATCTTTTCCTCCCCAGGCAAATATTCTCAGAGGCAGCTGTAATGATGTGAAAGTTCACCACATAGTTTCTCCTGATTGTCCTAGTTTTGCCAAAAGATGTATATGTGACAAGAGCATGTCATTTATCTTTCTGTGAACTGGTTTTCTTATTGTTAAAATGAGGAGACTGCACCAGATAATCTTAATCTTATTTGCAATTTCAAGATTTTTAAATGTCTTTTTCTTTTTCTGATTTTTCCATGTCATCAACATAATGCTTTATCAGCTTTGTTTGTTATTGCTGCAACCCACCCAGCCAGCAGAGTCCTTAGAGAGGGCAACAGGAGACTAAGAAAGAACTAGACACATACTGATAGGAAAGCTGGGAATGGGTTGGACCTGACCTCTCTGGTGGGGAGGTAATGACAGTCCAGCATGGTCTGAGTCTTTATTTATACACAGTAAAAAGGGGGAAGCACACAATAGAGTCCAAAGTACAAGGTCTCAGTGTTTTGCTGAGAACACTGAAATCAAAACATTCTCAGAGCTATCTATGCTGTAGTTAACGGGGAGGAACACCAAGGTCAGACACCTGCTGGACTGGGCTTTGCACTAGTCCCAACACTTTGTTTACATGGCTCACCTCTGGTGCTCAGTTTTCTCAGGACTGGTCTTGCTCTAGCCCTGAATGTGTGGTTGATCTCCAGCTCAGCTGCTCTCCACAGTTATTTTTGTGTTGATAATTTTCATAATCTATACCTCAGGTTCCTCTCTCATGATGTCCATTCTGATAAAGGACACTTCCTCCTGAGCATCTGTACCTGTATGTGGAAGAAGCACTAAAAACACACTATATACAACATGACTTACTACCTTTACCTAGAAATTTGCTTATTCATCTGTATATTTTTCTCATATAGTCTAAGTGTCTCCCTCCTTTAAATACTCTACTCCACTATTCTTGCAAGCAGCCATCTGCTTACTTTTCAAGACATATTAGATATATTTTGCTGGAGCAAAATATCCAACACTCAAAATTTAAAGTAGGAGTTTATGGTTTTGGTGAGTTCAGTCCATGATTAGCTGGTTCCATGGCAGAAATGGCATGGTAACAGGACATGGCAGAGGAAATTCGCTTACCCTATGGCATTCAGAAACCAAAGAGAGAGAAATACACAGTATACACTTTGGAGCAGGGTGGAGGGAGTCTTGCAGGGATAAAAATGATCAATTCTTTGTAAATATTATGCAAATACTATATACTAATAAATAAAACAAATATACTAATAAATAAAAACAAATACACCCTTCCAGATCATTCCCCCAGTGATCAACCTCCTGCAACCAGCCCCATCTCCTAACAACACATTCAGTTATGAATTCATTAATGGAATCACTGATAAGTATAGTACTGCCATGATCCAATCACATTTTAAAAGCCTCACCTCTGAACACGTGAGACTTTGGGGAGACATTTTAGATCTAAACAGTAACAGAAAACTTTACTCAGTATAACCTTCTTATAGGACATCTTCCCAATCCACTTCTACCCCTGGAACAATTTCCTAAAACCTTTCATGTTATTCTAATTAGGCTGATATCAGAGTACCTGCGTGAGTTTTTTGAACCTATTTTTTTTTTATGTATTTGCCTTTTGAACTCCCCAAGGATCCAAATAGTTTATTTCCTCGTAAGTCAATCTCAATATAAAGTACACTATTATATAGGAGAATATTAACAAAGAGTAAATGAATAAGTGAAAATCAAGATTGTATGATCTAAGAATTAATCAAGTCTCTATCTTATTTGGTGCTATGGTTTGGATAGTGTTTGAGTGTGACCCTCAAGGACTCAAGTATTGGGAGTTTGGTCACTAGTATGGCACTGTTGAGAGATGGTAGAACCTCTAATGGGGTGCCAATTAGTGAGTCATAAAGTCATTGGGGTATTAACGTAGTTCTCCCCTCTCTAGATTTCTATTTCAATATGTGATCTCTGTCTCTAACACATGCTACCAGTAGGCTGTCATCAGAGAGGCTGCTAAATGTTGGACCTCAAAAGTGTGACCTAAATAAACCTTGTGTCATTGTTTCATACTCAGCTGCAAATATGTTGTTATAGTAATGGAAAATAAACTAGTATACTTAACATGTGTCTTCACATCAATGGTTTTCAAGACATGGAAAATCCACTGCTTCCTTATCTCTTTCTCAGTCTTACCTGTTCACCTCCTTATGACTCATATAAATGTAAATCTTTATTTGTTTGTATTCATTCTTCTGACGTGAAAGTCTAGTGTCTTTTTCATATATGCAGAGTGTATAGACCACACTTTCTGTTTCTTCTCTTCAATGAAGTTAAGATTGGAGTAACAACGTCTAGCCAGTTCTAAATATATATTAATGCCTTGAAACCCCGTATTTGACTCAGTTCTTGCTTGCAAACAACTGAAATTTTCTTCAACACAGATGTTTATATATGAACCAGTCTCATCATGGGCAATTAACAAATGCACTTCCAACTCCTCAAAATGTTAATACAATTTAGACCTGACACTTAGCCCTTATTCAGTAAATACATTTAAATAAATTGTCAGACTTGAATGACTGAATATTTCTCAGTATTATCTCAAAACACCTACAGCTTGCTGGTCAGGCTGGAAGAAATTCACCAGGGTGCCTTTTTTTAGCAGGGTCAGCTAATAGCTGATAGAGTCAGCTCCCTGTCTAATTATGTTTTTAAGTTTACTGGTACTGGATTAATTAACATGAAAGTCATATACAAATGGGGGATAACTTTGCCTTTTAGAAAAAGTTTCTTTCCTAAATTGTCAAAAATCTTCTCAAGCTTATCTGAAATAACTTACTCAGGCCCACTCCTTATCATTTTCCTTGAGTGATATGTTAGTTTTCTGTCACTGTGACAAAATATGTGGCATAACTTAGAAGAGAAGTTTATTTTGGCTTACCATTTCAGAGGTTTCAGTTCATGGTTGGCTCTATTGCTGTAGACCTGTGAAGAGGCAGAAGCATCATGGAGGAATTTTGTGACAGAGAAAAGCTGCTTATTTCATGGCAACTAGGAAGCAGAGAGAAAGAGAAGGGAGGGAGGAAGAGAGGGAGGAAAAGAAGAAGGAAGGGAAGGAGGAAGGGAGGGAGACAGAGAGAGACAGAGAGAGAGAGAGAGAGACAGAGACAGAGAGAGAGAGAAACTTGAGAGGAGACCAAGGACAAGACATATTTTCCAGAGTTATACCCTATCATGTACTCCCTTCATTGAGGCCCTACCTCCAAAGTTTCTATTACTTCCATTCAGTCATAATTCACCCTGAAGCTGAAAACTGGAAAATGCCATTGAATTATGAGTTGATTAGTGGGATAAACCATTGAAAAAGTTAGAGCCCTCATATTCCAATTACCTTCAAAATCTCCCACTTTGAACACATGGGCCTTGAGGGGTTGGCGTTTAAGATCCAGACCACAGCAGGAACTACTTTGTCACTCCCACAATTGTCTTTCCCCTGACATTCTTCCTGATATTCACCATTAGAGTCAAGAATAACCATTGGAAGCTAGTTTATACATGAAAAGATTATCAATAGTGTGTACTAACTCAGTAGACATGGTGCAGAAGGCTGTTTGAACTAAATAAACATCAATAATGATAATTATTACCCTTAATTAGGTACCTTATTAAATGTGAGTTAAAATAACAATGAATGCATCCATTTCTCAAAGACAACCCTATAATTTAAGCACTCCATACCAGCCTATCAAAGATGAAGAAGGGAAGGATTAGAGAAGTTAAGGAGGTTGCCTGAAGTCACATTCCACTAGGCAGCCTTGTTAAAATTTGAACTTCTATGCATTTTCTACTGAAAAATTTAATATAATTGCCCATGTCATGAATGAGAAGTTCTTGACAGATGTGATCTGTTCAGGAAGTATGTAGCCCTATTTCTGTTGTCACTCAGAAGATGATTCAGAAGGCTAAAGTGCACATAATGAATTGAACACAGAATTCACTGGCTCACATGATTTTTCTTTGCCTTCTAGGAAGACTTCCAACCTGCAGCAGCCTCTCACACCAATTGGGAATCAGTCACAAGCTCTACCTCAGTAAGTAATTTATTACTCTGTTGCTAGCAAAGAAACTGATGGAATAGCTAAGGTCAACCCTGGAAGGATTTAAACTACATTAAAGACTTGTGACTTAACGAAAAGTCAGATCCCAAGCAAGATACATTCCTCCATTTCTTTCAGGTTACAGTGGATTCTGTCAAACATTCTTTTTGGCCTCCCCTTAAGAAAGGTTTTCAGAAATTGCCAATAGATGATTGTAGGAACTTGAAAAGACAATGATTTAAATCTTTGTCAGTTTAAAAGAAGAAAATTCTTACAAAAGGATTGTTTTGTCATGCCATGGCCTTAGTTCAAGTGGACAGCTTCAGAATAGTTTTCTGAATATTCCAGGAGATGTTGTTAACTTTTATATTTTCAAGATTCTTTTCAGAATTGAAAAACCCAGTATTTAGAGTAATATAACTTAAATGCAAATCAGTCATGTGCAGTATTCTATTTGACTTAGACATAAAACATAATTTACCCTGAAGCTGGAAAATGGTTCATGCCCCCATTTTTTCTCCAAATTTAGTCATTTCTCAATCCTCTGCCTCCTTAACTACTTTAGATAGAAAGAGCAGATTTTGTTTTCACCAATCTTAATGTAGCACTTATGTAGCAATAAAACACAAGGTAATAAATGCAGTTGTTCATAGAAAAGGAATCATGTCCATGATCCTAAACTAGATCCATGCACCTAAGTTCAATTCAGTCTTTTTTCTTCAGAAGTGACATACTGTCTTTTGTCTCTGGGGAAGTTTTTCAGTTTCACTCACATAGCAGAATTTCATCAGCTATGGATTCTATCACCAGGTGCAACTGCAACTAAAACACTATTTGACCAAGGTAAAGATGCAGTCTTTGCTGGTGATATTATGAATGTTTTATTTGCTTCTGACATTGCATAATTTGAGCCTTGTTCAGTGTAGGCAATCATTGCAGGATAGCAAAAATCAGAACAAGACCAGTAACACTGAGGAGCTG
>RJWM01011168.1:0-60741 GCA_004363535.1 Dasyprocta punctata | reverse complement strand
CTGTACTTTTTAAACATAAAACTGAAGGAAACATTGACCAAATAAGAAAGAATATACATCTTCTACATTTTGAAAATCTTTTCCCAAAGCAATAATTATATGTTTAGGGGAAGATGAGTCAAATGAGGGCCTGAGTATTTGAATTAGAGAACAGTTAATTTTCTATTTATTTTCAGGTATCACATATGGAAATAGTTTTCATGTTTCTGTATGTGGTTGTGTTTTCTTTTTTATTTTTTCTAACAATTACAAAACAGTCTTCATCAAAGAACTAGCATTAGATATCGTAAAGTAAAATGAGTTTTATCCAAACATCACATAAGTGTTCTGCATTGTACCAATACCATTTTGGACATAGTATAGTCAAACTCACAGGAAATATGTGTAATTTTCAAGTTCTATGGTAGCAATTTGGAAACTCGAAGTAGAAAATGGATCCATATGATGGATTCACTGCCCAAGGAATAAAAATGGCGAATTCACTGCCGAAGGAATAAAAGTGGTGATGTTAATAATGATCGCCTTTTTAAAAATCTCTTAGCGCTGAAGTGCTACTCTTCCACCACACTGAAAGTTAGTAAAATCCTACCTATGAAAAATGTTGAAATTATAAAGAAAATAAGATTCTTTCTGTGTTGGAGAGTTATTCCTGAGGCTGAAAAGATAGCTCAAAAAAGATAAAATGAAATACAACTTTTTTTCATACCATGAATATTCTAAGCAACTAAAACATAAAGCTTTATAATCTTGATTGGCATTGAAAATAGGTAACTCTTGAGAGAGCAATGGGCATATTATGCTTTCAGGCCTTTTGCTCCTCAGTGGAGTCACAGTAATTCCTTCCAACTTTTCACAGAATATTATTGCTTCTGCAAAAAGTGAATTAATTTTCCAACATAAGTTGTTTTTGTTCTCCGGTGAAGATGAGCCTCTTCAAATAAAATGAATCAAATTGCTCATCAAGTGTGAAAAATACTCACAAAATATTCTGACAAAAAAGACACGGAAGTTGCAAATATTACTATGTATTCCCTTACCCGGAAGAGGGCCTCAAGTTTATTTAAGGATCAAAAAAGAAAATCCTTTTGAAATATTTTTAAAACTAGATAAAGGACCACTTGCTTTCTTTGTTGGGCCAGCATCCTAGTTTAATATGCTCTGCTGCTGCAGATTGTGTTTCATTACCATTGACATCCAGCCTGAAGAATATCCTATTTCAATGAAGAACAATATATGATAGTCTTAATATATGCTTGAATTTTTTTTTTTACAATGCAACCTAATGATACTAATGCCTCAATTAAATGAGTGTTTTCTTTAGTATTTGGGATTCTTGTTGCTATTAAACTGTTACGTTTCAATCTGAATAGAATTCTTCTAAATAATACCCATTAAGTTTAAAGAAAAATGTCAGAATTTTAGAGTGTATATTTAAATAAAATGAAATAAAAATGATCTTTAATGATTTTTCACCAAGTGATTATTGTATTTTGGTAAGAAAATTAATTTTAACAATGTGTATGATTTGAAAGATACAATTGTGTCTCTTATATTACTATTTGCTGATTAAGTGAATTCAAAGGATAATAAGCAAAAAAAAAGATAATAAGCCTATGCTAATAAGGCATTATTTTATAAACCATAAAAGCATGTGTGAACATTCCAAAAAGTATTTGATGCTGCAGTCAAGAAGTGCCATTATTATTCTCTCTCGTGGTCTCTAAATCTGGTGCATTGGTCAGTGCTTTCTCCATCATGCATGACCAACCTGACAGGCCCCCGACATTTCAAGTTAAACTTATGCCATAAAACTACAAGTCTTATGTTATAGTGTCAATATGTTTCCAATTCAAAATGTAATCAAAGTTAAAGTTTAGATTTCTCTCCATTCTCCAGGTTTGTCCTCTGCAGTGCACAATCTGTTCCTCTGCCTTGTATCTTTTGCCAACAGAGACACTCAAATCTCTAGCCACACTTCTGACCTCTTACATATTCAAAGAGCATAGCCATTCCTATTTTTGGTTGGTAGTTTTTGTATTAAACTTTTCTATTTCTCTCAAACAGGATTGTTAGAGTTTTCAAAATCTAGATTGTGTGTGTGTGTGTGTGTGTCTGTGTGTGTGTGTGTGTGTGTGTGTTTTCCAGGCGCTGTTGATCTTTTTAAAAACTTATTCTCTAGAAAACAAGACAAATACTCCAAATGAGACTATATTCAAAGTTTGGGTTAAACATTCTGTCAAGTATTCATTAGCTTGATGCTATTTATCCAAAACCATGAACCTCCTTACTGGATAATTCTAAAGATCCCAAAGATGAAACTGTCAAATATTGGTATAACTCTTTTGCACTTCCCATTATTTGTGCCTTACCTTTGTATTTAATTAACATAATGTCCATGAACAAAGACTTAGTATATCATATCTTGCCTTTAAACATATACTAAAAATAAGAAACTTTTTCAACGTGAGAGGCACCAAGGAAGAAAATGGGGGTGAGATACGATGACAGATGGAGAACACCGAAGTTTCCTATCAGCTCTGCATGGAACTAAACCTCTGTGCTGTCTTGTCCTCCTTCTCTGAGCCTTGCTTCTTCATCAGCTTTAGTGACCAAAGTCTGTCTGCTGCCTCCAAGCTTAGCTCTGCCGAGTTTCTCGCTAAGGCTGGAGTCACCTTCAGAACAATCAATGTGAAGGATGTAAAACTGATCGAACTGACAACTGTTTTGGGTTCTGGACACCCTGTTTTCCACTCAATCTCAAAGGAAACCACTTTTTCCTATTCTGTGTGACCAGCTTCTTGTGTAAGTTACTGATTTTACTTTAATTTCTTGCTAGATATAAATCTTAACTTTGACCTTTACTGAAGATTAAGTTATGAAACTTTCTCAGATTTCGCAAATTTCTCCAACACTGTTGGGAAAAGTTCCTATTCTTGTACCCTTCAGTATAGATTAAGACTATGCTTCAAACTAGGAGTATTAAGAAACCGCTTGGCTAACACAATGGTCACTGATTATATCAGTACAGTGACTTAACACAATACCCATTCCACTAGCCCATGGTTGTGGGGCTGAAGTATTTAGCTTGGTTTCATCTACAAAACTGTTTAGTTCTCAGTGAGTCACACATCTGCATTCAACTGTAATTTAGGTTTAGGGATGGGTGCACCTAATTTTTCCAACAGCAGGTGACCTGAGTTTGTTTTAATGGAAGAAGTAGAAGTTCTGAGGGTTAGACTTAATAATGAGATATCATGATGATGACATTCCTTTTGAAAAAATAAAGCATAAGACCTAACAGTATGAAGAATACAGAAATAGAGTATCTGTTTTCACAGGTGCAACTGCAAAACTGCACTGAAAAATATATGTGCAAGTGAAAGTTTAAAAAACAGGGGAACTTTTTAATAATCAACCTTCACATGCAACTTACAAACATTCCTGAATTCCTACTCATTATGTATTGCTTTGTGTGCTAGCACCGGTAAGAGCCCATCTAATTTCAAGGTCCCACTTTTGCTACCATATTTTAAAATGTAACTTCTATTTTTCAGAAAAATGAAGGGTGAAAAGCAGCAGCATCTCTGATTTCCAAGTTTCTGCACTCCAATCCCTTTACTTCTGGATGCATTATTTTCCCCAATGCACTTTTCCTTGTGCCATGCCTCTGGATGACTGTCAAGCCATAATTATACATGTTTATATTAATTTTGGAGTGTTTTTTCCCTTAGGGGCACCACCTCAGGAAAATAAGATCAGAAATGCTTATAAAAACCTGAGTCAATCAAGAAACTATTTGCCAGAATTTAAGACCCTGAGTAATTAGAGTAATAGTCCTGTGGTTCATCTAACGCCTTTTAACATTCTGTTCCCCATGTACTCATAACATTTCTGAGGTTCACTGGGAAGCTGTCATGTTTGAATATTAAAGATCAAGGTAAGAAATCAATAGTAGTATCTTATCTTTGAAATAGAGAGAAAAAAATCTGAATTTCCCTAAGGACTTGGGATAAGATTCATCATTTCAATAAACAAATTTAAAAGCTCTTTTAAATCTCTAATATTACTTGGTGTGCTATTAATAACTTCAGGGACCAGAGACTTAAGTGAATGAATGAATAGATGTGAATATGTTTAAAGTTTGAAATAAAATAGAATTGAAAGTAAGTTAATAATTTTTATTACATTAATAGCTATCATTTTTGAGTACTACTCTAAACATTCATGTGCTTTTACTCATTTAATTTTATGACCCCACAAGCAGGTGTTATTATTAACAATTTATAAATAAGGAAATAGAATTTGCAGTAACTTAAGTAATGTGTCAAAAATTTACACAGCTAGTAAATGACTGAGTTCATCTGAACTCAGCTTAAGGGAAATGAACTTCAAGCGGCTTAACCCTTAAAGACATGTTTCAGTCCACTGTATTACAATTCTAAATTCACATGAAATACTTTTATAAACAAGTTTTAAAGGAAAATATATTCATAAATGAGATAATCTTTAAATTAGAATTGAAATAAGTTATTTGTTTTGAAATTTGTATAGCCCCAGTTCCATTGATTGCATATCCTGCTTCTTTTTAACCCCTTGTGTGATGAAATCAGAGATTTTCAGCTGCGAGTATAAAATATCTTTAGGATCTTTACTTCCAACTTTCATATTTCCATTACTTACTTCCAATAATGACAGTATGAGTTTGTATTGAGTTCCTAATAGACAAAAGGTTTGGAAAAGGGGAAACCTTTCATAGAGCCCAGCATTACATGTCATCGAGAGATATGTTTACATAGCACTTGTATGTATATTAGCACAAATATATACATATATGTCTATGTACAAATTAACGAAATTTCCATTTTAATACTCACTAGTTTCAGTCATTCTAGAATAAACAAGTGTTGTGGTTTATACATTGTGTCAACTTAAGAAGTCTAGAAGCTTAACTAAGTGACTCAGCAACTCTATATCCTGGTGTGTAGTGGACAAGCAGTTACCACTCTAGGATGTTGTTCATTGTGTTAATTTGAGAAGGTCAGAACTTTAACTAAGTGAATCAGCAGGGGGCCAGGGTCCCTAGTTTGTAACATCCTCAGCCTGTGCAAGAGGAGGAAACACATGGTGTAAGTGCTACACCCACCTCAGGGGAGCAGCCTGCATACAATAAAAGGCAAATGAGGAAGGACTGAATGCTAGTTCTTCTAAGGAGCTCCAGTCTTCACCTTCAACTTGGACATCGTCTCCTGGCTTCTGACACAGATTGTTCAGCTTCTGCCTGGGACTCTTCAGCCTTCGTTGTGAACTCCTCAGCCTTCGTCACAGATTCTTCAGTGTGCTGTCACAGACCCATCAGCCTCCTGATATGGACTTGCATGGGACACTGCATTAAGCTCCAGCCCTGGGCTGGACCCTTCAACCTCCAGCCTGCAGACACGCTTTGCATGCTTCCTCATTTGACTTTGTGGCTGATCATTGTAAGCCAATCTTGTAATTTCTTATACACTTGTATATCTTGTGTTGTATCCCTTTGTCTAGTAAGCTCTAACTGATACAAGAAATATTATTTCTAATTTATACAGCTTTTAGTAAATTATTTTAAAAAGGCCAAGTATTGACACCAAATTAAATCCTAGTGATTAGAATTTAGAAATAGATTTCAGTTTGTTATGAAAAATCCTAGTTATCTAGACAAGTATTCTTAAATGTTAAAACCCTACCAATTATGGAATGCAGCAACCAACATGTATTTAACCTAGAAACAAGCTATGGACCAAACCAATGCATTATGTGACATTCTTTTAATTAACACTAAAATACTATGTAATCTGGCAGTGATAACATACAGGTGGTGACATTTCAGGGATAAACCCTATTCTAAGGGATTAATTAGCACTTATTCAAGTAAATGATAATGGAGATTTTAAAAGTAACTGGGTCCACTGGGCTTGTTTACTCAATTTTTTAGATATACAGGGCAATTTAATTAACTCTATTGCTTTCCATGCATTTCCCAGGTGCTAAAGATGACATGCTCCTACCGCAGGACCGCAAGATAAACCAGTGTATTTTCTTTACCTTTTGTGCTGGTAGTGTGTTTTAATCTTCTCTTTAATTTAACTTATTTATTTTTATTAAGTATAAAATTAAATGGCTATAAAAGTATGTATAAAATATACCATTGAAATCACTTTCCTGGAGCCAAATTAGGAAATGATTTTAGAAATAATCTGTGCATCTATCAAAATATGTTTTGTTTTTTAAGCAAGTGGTAAGTTGTATTTTACAATTTGTTCTACATGCTATTTTTCTATTCGTTGGTGTACAGAATGAATATTGCTCCATATCACTGCAAAAAGAGATCACGCATTCATATAATTTTTTGTATAGTATTGTATTGCATGGATGCATATAACAGATACTTTATTTAACCAGTTTTTCACTGATGGATGTTGAGATTATTTCTGAACCTTTACAAAACAAAAATATTGCAATAATCTCAAATGAGTCTTTATTTTATAGGCAAGTTTTCAGTTAAAGGAACTGTGAAAACAAGGTGAGTTCTGTTTTTAGAAAGTTTTGCAGACAGCCTTTAAATACTCCTTGGAAGCAGAGCTATCCATTATATACACTTAGGTAAATCATCTATATAGTTACTTACTGTGATCCTTACACTTAGTTGACTTGACCATGTTAAGAGACTTCTGGTAAAATGATTGTATCATGGACACACTCTTTGTGTTGTTAGGAGGCGGGGCCCAGTTGCAGGGCATGGCTTTGGAGGACACATCTCTGACTGATGCACCTTCCCTGTGCTTTGCTTCTTGGCTCCCTTGAAATGAGTGGTTTGCTCTCCCATGCCCTTCTGCCATAATGTTCCTCTGCTTTTGAGTTAGGTGACCATGAACTGCATTCTCTAAAACAGTGAGCCAAAATAAACCACTTCCTCCTTTAAACAGTGAACATCAGCTGTTTGTTTGCAGTAACAGGAAACCTGACCAATACACTTTCTGTGATTTCTGTAGATATCATGGAGTGAAAGAGAAAGGCATTCTACTATAATGAATAACTTCTTGTTTATTTGTGTAATTATTGTCAGTATGGGCTCATGTTTTTATTTGAAGTATTGTAATTCATTAATGTTCTTAATTTTTTTCATCCATATATTGCTTCATGTCTAGGTGCCCTTTCAACATGCTTCCTATATTTTGGGCATCAACTTATCATTTTATTTCATCCTTTTTCTCACTATGTATTCCTTTGGTTTTTCTACATATGCCTTCCATGTTTGATTTACAATCATGAGTGCAAATTTTTAATTAAATTGAAAATGTGTCATTTGTAATGTGACTTACAAAAAACATTTCTTTGTTTTCCACTCATTTTCAACATTTCGTTTTAGTACTTTTGCAACAGCAAACAGAAACACCAAAACACCCAGGAATTGGAGACAGATTTATTTATGTAGACAGGCACTGATAAGGATCATTCCCAAAAACATCAGACCCTGATCTCTGGTGGTCTAGAACTTACACAAGATAAGCAAGCAGGAAGTACAGAGATAGAATGGCTTGTCAATTAGGAATAGGTTCTTGCAATATGCATCATAGTGATCACCTATTCATCACAGTGATCAATTGTCTCTACAAAACAAAAGTAACAGGAACTGTAACTGAAACTATTATCTGGGCAATAAAAAACTGAAGTATATTGTCTGGCGGCAGGAGGGAGGAACTATCTTCTGCTACACTGACACTTATTAGGTAACTCAGTGAAAATTCGTATTTTAGTTAGGTGAATTTTTTGGGGGAATGAGCTATTTGTAGAAAGTTGTAAAGAACAAGGAATAATCTGGAGCTATGTTTTCTGCTAGCAAGAATTTTTCATGAGTTAGTTTAGTCTTTTCATTAGCCATGGGAAAAGTCACAAAGTTATGAGACCCCCATAAAATACTATCTTTGCTTCCCTAACCTCCAACATAGACACAGTTTTACCTGAGACTTTGGTTTGTTTGTATTTTAAATTCTGTCTTCTGCTCAACTTTGTTTCCTTCCAGGACCCAACTAAATGGAGAAGTTCTATACCCAGCCCCATACATTCAGTTCCGGATTCAGTAAGTAGAACTTCCTACACTTCACCAAGGGATGTATATTTAACTTTGGAGAATTGCAGTTTTAGTGGATTGATGGAGACCATTACAAAGCAGCTCTGAGCAGTATTTAGTTAATTAATGAATTAGCTTTCTACATTTACTTATGAGTCTGTCCCGGGCCTAGGTGACTTGCTCAAAGAGTGGCGGCTGGATGCCGTAAGTGCAACTCTCCACACCTATGGTCACAGGAGAGGCCTGTGTTGGCCTGTGACACTATGATGTCTCAGAGGACAAGATAAAGCCACAGCTGAGGACATCTGGCTCTCGAATTCTTAAGATAAAGACTGCAGCTGCAGCCATTTGGCTCTGGCTGTAAATGTCATCTTTACAGATAAGACAGTTCTCTTAATTGGCAAAAATTAGTATTGGAGAAGATTTGCTCTAAACTTCCCAAGATCCTACTCAGTTTCCTGCCTTCACCTCAGGTATCCCTTTGCTTTGTTTGAAAACTCAGTAAATATGGGTGCTCCAGAAAGTCTTTGTCTTAGCTCCTAGAGGGTTTTGAACTTCCTAAATTCTCCAAAACCATATTACATTGTCTCTCTTAATTCAATCTTTGCCAAAACTCATTTCAGGAGACTGGGGGCTCAGGCCAAGTCCCCAGTAGTGGTTCTTATTAGATTTACATTCATAGCTTGTATTCTCCCTACTTTTGTCAGATTTCTGCTCAATGACCATTTCTTA
Organism: Dasyprocta punctata; assembly: GCA_004363535.1. Lineage (NCBI taxonomy): Eukaryota > Metazoa > Chordata > Mammalia > Rodentia > Dasyproctidae > Dasyprocta > Dasyprocta punctata. The sequence goes on along the minus strand of RJWM01011168.1, from coordinate 51,905 downwards.
TGACACAATATCCATTCACTTTGTTCTACCTAATAGCAGCAAGATAAAATTTGTTTCCATTTTTCATTATCCTTGCTGTATGTACTTAATTTCAAAAAGAAAAATCACATTTAATGGCCTGGCATCCAAAAAGAAATTATTACTTAATAGCATCTGGCTCTGGAATATTGATTTATTGTGCTAATATACAAAATGGAGCAATAGGATTTTGATTTTATTTGGTTGTGTTTCTTTTTGTTTCTTTGTATTTTAATACTGACTTTAATTTTGCAATAAAAGCTCTATGAGTTTTAGGGGTTTTTTTAGTAGGGAGAGTCAAAAGTAAAAGAACTTTGCATTAAAATGTAAAAGAACATTATTTATCATTATCACTGACTTTAAAATGGTATTTAAGTCATTATATAAGAATCATTTAGAAATTATTATGATATAAGCACAATAATTGAGAATATTGTGATTTAAAATAATCTTTCAGAAATTCTAAGCATAAGACAAAAAGAAATCATAAAAACATGACTAAAAATATTCAATAATGTAAAAAACACACTTGTATATGACAAAGTGTAAGTTGGAAATCATCATTGGTAATAATATGATAAGTTAAAGGTTTATAATTTAAAGTATAAATTTTTCTAGAAAATCAATATTGTAAAGACTAATAAAATATTAAAATAAGCAGGAGTATTTTGCAGTCATATTTACATTGACAAATGTGTATTTATCCTAATCACTTCTTGTTATTATGGTTTATATTTAGATGTCTTCTGAAAGGCTCATTGCTTATAGGTGGGACCCTTAGATGGAGTCAGATCAGAAGAGGTGGATCCTTGGGGGCTCGGCCTAGAAGATTTATTCCCTCCCCAGCTCTTGTCCTTTCTCTCTGTTTCTTTCTCTCTCTTTCTTTCTCTCTCTTTCTTTCTCTCAGCTCTCCTCTGGCATGATCCTCTGCCACAGTATCCTGCCATGGACCTCCCTAATACGAATTGAAACTTGAGCCAAAATACACATCTTTTCCTTTAAATTATGGGTATTCATTATTATACCTTATTGATGAAAAAGTGATTAAGACAGAAATTAGTACCAGAGAAGTCGGATTCATGCTGTGACTGTTACCCAACCACATGGTTCAGAAACTTCAGAACTGGTTTGAGGGAGGAGTTTGGGAAGTTTTGGGGATGCAGCTTGAGAAGTAGATTTTGATGGGAGTTTCTGTTCAGAACTTCAGAAGACCAGACCGCTGATGAAAAAGCAGATTTTAAAGACAAAGCTCAAGAGGTTTCAGTTGAGAACAGGGACTACACTGGCAGTTGGACTCCAAGGTTTTGGTGTTATGCTCTGGCAGAAAATTTGTTCACATTTTGTTTATGTCCTGATAGTTTGCAGGAGACTAGGGTTAAGGACAGCAGACGAATTGGTCAGGCTGAGCCAAATGCAAGGCAGAAGATGTAGGCTGTGGTGTGGGCACTTTTAGGGGCATTTAGCCAGTTCTATATTGAGAATCAAGAGCAAAAGTCACAGGTGATTGATTTTAAAAGTTTTATGTTTCAATGGAAAGAAAGCTCCTGTAAATTTGGAACCTGCAAAGGTGGAATAAAGGAGACTTTGGCTGCTAACAAGATAAATATTAAAGACAAACCACTATTTCATATCAGGAGAACAGGAAAAATGACTTGGGACCATATGAGGAATCAGTAAGACACTTTCCTTCATAGGTTCAATGATAGAAAAGAGAAAGAATTCTCTTTGAAAAGAGAACATGAATGTGCCCTTCTTGAGAAGGCTGCCCTAGAGGTTGGTCAAATAGGAAACTGGTTTCCCATGATTCAGTTCACAGTACACAGATATCCAGACATTTAGAAGCCACTGTAGTTATGAGTAAAAATGACCTGGCTATTGCTTAAACTGGTGGCATATTGTGGCATCATCCACATGCAGAATATAAGAGTTGTGTGGTCAGAGAGGCTTCTACCTAGATTTCAAAAGAAGGCTTGGGAGGCCAGGCAATGTGCCCCTGAAAAGGCATTATGCAAAGCTGTTAAAGTAAAGCTTAAAATGTAGTGGAGAACTCAGAAAGTTGGAGAAGACATGAACATAGAACTTCTGAAGAAATTCAGAAGGAGTGAGCAAAACCAACCCAAAGGAGAAACCATGAGGTCTAAAATCACCTGTAATTGGAGTTGACATATCACAACAACTTACCCCGGGTCCTGGATATAGAGATACAAGATTTAACAATTGCCATGTAGTGTTTGAGTATTGTTTTGGTCCCACTAGTTTTTATCTCTCCCCTCCACTTCTCCCTTTTGGAATGGGAATATTTACCCTGTGTCATTTATGTTGACAATGTTTAACTTCTTCTTGCTATTTCAAGGATTCACAGCTAAGTTTTGCTTAAGTTAGAGGATACTTTGGACTGACTTTTCAGCAATGCTGAAAAAATTAGGATTCTGGCAACCCTTCAGAGATGGAATAAATGCGTTTTGCATAAAAAGATACACCTGAGTATTTTGGAGTCCAAGGTTGGAATGTTATGGTTTATATCTAGATCTCTTCTAAGAGCCTCATGTGCTCATAGATGGAGCCTTGGAAAAGTGAGTGGGTTACAGGGGCTAATAGCTCACTTCTGTTAAGAGATGGAGTCTAGTTGGAAGAGGTGGGTCACTGGGGTGTAGCCCAGAAGGGTTTATCTCACTCCTGGGTTTCTCCCATCTATCAGTGCTGCTTGTCATACTGTGAACAACTCTCTCCTGTCATGTCCCTCTGCTATGCTGTCCTGCCTTGGATCCAGGTGATTATAGACTGAAACATAACCCAAAATAACCCTCTCCTTTAAGTTGCAGGTGTTGGGTATTGTGTCTTGGTGATGAGAAAGTGATTAACAAATTTATTCTGATGCACGATTAAGGCATTTTATCTAACATATTTTTAGATAAGATGCATCAAAATGAGAATATAGTGCTGTATTCATAAGAATAAAATTAATTGGGTAGTACCATGAAAATATTTAAATTTATCATAGAAATGGAGATGAAAACTAAAATGATAAGGCATCAATTTTCTTGTATCAGATTATAATGTTACAGATTCAGGTAACTGTCAAATGAAAGAAACATATTTTGTCAGGAGATGTAAATCAAAATGTAAATTGCTATAAACTTCAACCTTTTACTTTACAACATTAAATTGTTTTCAGCATTTCAATTCCAAAACTGAATACCTAGAAACTGTGCTCAGAAAAAGTTCAGTACATGGATGTTAATCACAGTATGTTTTTCTTCAATGAGAACTGGAATAGCCTAAATATCTAACAATCAGGAATCAGTTAAGTATATTATAATTATTAACATAGTGAAATATTTTGCCATTAAAATAAAACACAATGAGAAAAATGTGATTAAGTAGTTTGCATGGTATGAATTCATTTTTTTTTTTTTTTTTGCGGCACCAGGGATCAAACTCACAACCTTGCACCTGCCAGACAGGCGCTTAAGCCGCTGAGCCAAGCTCCCAGCCCTAGTTTTTTGAGGCAGGGTCGTGCTATGTAGCTCAGGCATGAATTCATTTTCCAAACACATTCTTCTGACATATCAGCAAAGCTACCCAAATAAGTATTTGACCTAGATTTGTTCTGTATTAATGTCATACTGTCTCCTAAGTTCATTTTTTAATTTTTCAAAAATAAATTTATTAGAATTTCATTGAAAGCATTATGGGTAATCCAGTTCCTTACACAATTCCCCAAGGATTATCAAGAAGTTGACATGCTTAACTTCCTCTTCAAGCTTCTTGATTTTCATTCAGATCTTGCATTCAGAAATAACTCCATTCTGTCCATATCTCAGGCAACGAAGAGTTCCTTTTCTTTGTTGTCCAGAAAACAACTGACACATACATAGTCTCAACATTTTTGCTTGGAATTATATAAAGAAAATTACAGTATGGAACCCACAAGCTTCAAATTAATATTAAATATTAAACTCTCTACTTCTAGATTCCTAGATATTCTCCACCACTGGAAAGTCAATTCTTGAAATGGTTTAAATCTACAATGTCTTCCCCAAAGTCTCTTGTGGTCACAAGTGTAAGTTTTGGAAATTTATAAGATCACAGGGTATTACACTCATCTGTGGATTAATTCAGTAATAAGTTGATATCAGAATGTGTTGTTTGGTGGCGCCTTGTCAAAAGGTATGGGTCACTCTGGCATGTGTGTGGAACGTCTTGTTCCCGGCACATCCCTTCTCTCTCTGCCTCTTGCCTGTGTTGAGGTGAGACGCTGTCCCCTACTACGCCATTTCATCTTGATGTTTCTCCCTTGGGACCAGCTGAGTATGGACTGAATACCTTGAACCAAGAGTTAAATTAAACTTTTCCTCCTTTAAATTGTGGGTGTCAGGTTGTTTCCTTGGCATGGGAAGGTTGGTTCATACAGAAAATTGTACCAGAGAAGTGCAGTCATTTATGTGACTGTAACTGATTATCTCATTTAAAAACTTGTGAGACTGGTTTGATGGAAGAGTTTGGAAAGTTTCAGAGATGCAGGCAGGAGAAACCCAAAAGTAGTGTAAATAAAACTTGATGAGTGATTCTTACTGGAGAAGACTAGAATGCTAATAGGAATATGGACAGTAAAGTCCAGTCTCAGAAAGTTTCTGTCTGAAACAAAGATTCTGCTAATAGCTGTACTATAGGCCATGTGTGTTACACTCTGAAAAAAAAAAATTATGTACATCTTGCCCAGGACCTGAGACTTTCAGGAGAATGAGATGAATGGTGGTAGACTGATTATTTTGAAAGAGGAAATTTCAAGAGAGTTCTGTATTCAGGATGTGACATGCATACTGTTGGTTGCTTTTAGTCAGATTTAAAGTGGGGGGAGAGTAAAGACGGAACAAAAACTTTTAGAAAAACCTAAATTTTGTCCCAAAAGGATAACCACTTATAAAGTTCATAGATGTGGTTGCCGAACAGATTAGAACCACTAAAATAAGCCAAATGCTTTGCATCAGGATGATAGGAAAGATCCCTGGTGGGAATGTCAGGAAATGGGCAAACCCCAAAGATCAGAAGCTTAACTGGGTAGAAAGGTAAACTCCTCTGAAAGCCTTTGTTTAAAAAAGAGAGGCCCAGTGTGCCTTACTCATTCTGGGCCACTTGGAGAAGTATTTTCTAGAGTTCAGCTATCCAGGAACTCAGGGGCCTCTGCACCCATAGTTCAAGGGGACATGGCTTCTGCTTGAGTTGGTGGCAGGCCTTGGAGTCATCTAAATGCTGCTAATCTTTCAGAAATTAAAAATCCAAGAGTTGTAGAATCATGTAAGCTTCCACCTAGATTTCAGCGCAAGGCCTAGGAGGTCAAGGAATGTGTCTCTGAGAGGGCAGTATATGAAGCTCTCAGACTAAACTGAAAGGTACGGTGGAAACCCCAGGAATTTGGAGATAGAAGAATATAGAAGGTCTGCAGACTATGAGTAGTAGCAGCCCAAGAGAGAGGCTGTATGAGCAGTAAACTGCAAGGCCACAACTTCAGGACTGCCTAAGCCCTTTGGAGTTCACAAGACACCCTAACCTGCCCTGGATGCTGAATATGGAGCTATACATTGGATTGCTTGCTCCACTTGTTTCCATTCTTGCTTTGATACAATACATTTCTGTTCTCCTATTCCTCAGCTTTAGAGGATAAAGTTTACACTGAGCCACTGTACACTAAAAGCATTGAACTTGTTTTTATTATTTTTATAATTTTTATGGGCACTCACAGCCAAGAGTTTGTCATGAGTCTCAGAGGGAGTTGTGGACTTGGACTTTTCAGCGATACAGGAACTTCTAAGACTTTTGGCAATTCCTAGAGATAAATACATTTTATAGAATGATATGGACGTGAGCTTTTTGGGTGTCAAGGTGGAATGTGATGGCTTCAATCTATAATGTCCCTGCAAAATTCTCTTATGTTCACATATGGGGCTTAGGGAAGGTGACTTGGATCACAAAGGTGCTATATTTAGCAGTGGATTAATCCACTAGTCAATTCATAGTAGAATGCATTCTTGGGAGGTGGACACAGTCAGAAGAGGAGGTCACTGCAGGGGCATGACCTGAAAGATTGTGCCCTTCTCCTTGGCTCCTCACTTCTCCCTGCTTCCTGGCTGCCAAGACATGAGCAACTTTTCTCTGCCACGCCCTTTCACCATGCTATTTCTGCGTTGGAGCCAGCAGACTGTAGAGGGGCTCCCCTGAGCCAAATTAAACCTCTCCTTAAGTCGTGGGTGTGTGGTACTGAATCACAGCAACAGGAAAGCTGACAAATACACTCTCCCAAGAGGTCTCTTCTGACATGTGTCCTGGCTTTTGTTTTGTTTGTTTTTTGTGTTTTGTTTTGTTTTGTTTTTGTCTCATCAGGGATTACTTTCTTCTCCTACCTGATCCCGGAACACGGTTTTCCAGGAAAGGATGAAAATCTTAGTACGGTTCTACTACATTGGGCAAGTCAACTTAATGCTTTTTGTAATAACCTTCTCCTTTCAGACCGAATCTGAAAGCCTAACACCTTGCAATTAAAAGGTATTTCTTCAGAAAAGCCATTCTCTCCTCGAGAGAAAAATTCTCCTGAACTCATAGGGCATACAACACAAAATGCAGTGAGTTTTCAAAGAAGCCTTTAATCTTCTCTGTTAAGATTGATTCAGATATTCACAGAAGTATATTTACAGTGTGTGTGTGTGTTTATGTGTGTGGTGTGCAATGAATCATGCGGAACAAAATATAAAGGAGTTGTATTTGGGAGAAACAGCAATCATTTTTTAAGGCTTTACTCATCTACCAGCATATATTTTAATAATAAACTTGGATAATTTTCAAGAAGCTAAAATATACAAAATTCAAAGGTCAATCTGGTGACATTTCAGAAATACTGAGATAATATCACTCAGAGTTTTGAAGACATGTGTTTCTAGGGTAGAAAAGGAATCTCATTCACAATCCCTCACCACTCTTTGGTTTCCAATCTAGAGCACAGAACGAAATTCACATAAGCCCCTACAGAGTTGCTTTCTTGGGTAGAAACAAAGGCAGTAGAGTCTTCTCTCTATTTTGGTACTGTGCATAACATTTCTCAGCTCCTGTCAGGAACAGGAACACCGACTTGCAGGTAGGAGATCTTCAGGGCTCTGCAGTCCACAGCGTAGTCAGTAGTACCACGTAGCCACTGAAGAGCTCAGGTGAGCTGGGACAACTTGGTTTCACTTAATTTTAATTTACTTTTTACTTTTGGTTTTAAAATTGATGCTCAGCTTAGTTTTTGAAACAGTTTTAGGGACATTTGCAACACTATGAGTGTATGAATGCTTTTTCAATCATATTTTTTTAACTTTAAACCCAGGCCCTTGTGCAGGCTTGGCAAGTGCTGTACCACTGGGCTACTACCCCCAATTATATATTTTATAAAATCTAAATGTGCAGCAAGTGTTTCTAATGAAAACTTAGTGGTCAAACTTACAGGTGTTGGTAAGCATAAAATGCATATCAAATTTTGAAGATGCACAATAACCTTAAAGTAGAAAACATCAACTTTATTTACTAATTACATGTTGAAATACAGTATTTTGGTCATAGTCAATTAAATAAAATGCATTGTTCATATGAATCACCCCATCTTTCCATGCGGCTACCAGAAAATTTTAAATTGTGTCTGTGACTCATGCTCTACCTCTAATGCACACTGCTTTGCTGGAGGTGAAAATCTTAACTTAACTCAAAAGCTACAAATTCATGGAGAACATTTACTCCACAGACTTTTGTTTCTCATTCATGCCAAGTTTTTCATTACTGGCAACTAATTGTAAATTACTTTTTAAAAAATATTTATATTTAACACTAAAAGTCTTACCATTTGGCTTGTCTTGAGAAGTTATAAAGTGTGATAAAGCTACATACATTCTTACACGGTGAGAATTTGCTGAGACTCACATCGACTGACCATTTAGCTAGCACAAATCTCTTTACTCTGCATAACCTACTCTGTCAATAAAAATAAAATCACTCTGCCAGGCCTCTGAAGACAAACATTAGAGTTTAAAATCCTTTAACCATGTGACAGGATGTCATGAAAGAAGGGGGAATTTTCACCCTTTAAATCTTTTTTTTCTACCAAATGTTCTCTACATTGGGTGGTATATTTGTTTATTTTTCTAACTACAAAAATTGATCAACATTTTACCAGGTGAAAATCCCATTGAACATGTTAACAGTTGCCCATAAGTCAGGTAACAAACCCAGAATGAAGCAACATCATGGTGTAGAAAATCCTCGTTCTCCTTAGTGCAGAATCTGTTCCTTTAAATCCTAGAAACCTCCCAGGTCTTTCCTGCACTATCAGCCTATATGACAGTCTTTAATTAGCACAGATTTTTCACATTCATGGGTAGATTAGAAATTTGGAAGGACTTAATGAAAAAGGTCTGTTACCTTGACCAGACTGAAATTGCAGTTAGAGGGCATTTGCTTTCTCCAAAGGCTGACTGCATACAAATATATGAATATTAACATTATGCATACCAAAAATGAAGTTTTTATTTTTTATTAAAGAAATGTTCATTTTGATCTCCTGTTAATGCCCATGAAAGATTTGAATGACATCTTTAATAACTATAAATTGGATATAACTAGATTTCTTACAACCATAACTTTTCTTCTGTCTGTTTAATGAAAGAAATGAAGTAAAAATAAATGTACTCATCTTTTTAATGGATAGATTTGGACAAATACATATATGCATGCAAAGTAAGTAAGTAGGATACTTGCAAATTATTCTAAGAGCAATAGAGAAGAAAATGAGTTTAAATGAAGATCTCATTGAAAGATTGACATTTGATGTGAGACCCAAGGAAGGAAAAGTAGAGGGGTATGTGAGGAGCAGAAAAATGTCCTATGCAGAGGAAAGAACTGTGCAAAGGATTAAGGCAGGTGTTCTAGCTGAAAGGTGGGCAATATGGCTGATGTAGCTGCCCCGCCAGTGGGCAGGATATGGACCGGGTTGGTCACCATCGTTGTGATTCTGGTAGAGCATCCTTTTAGTAGCAGCAAATGGATGGCTCCACCTGGATGTGATTCCTGTGGGCTCAGCTAAATCATTTCAGCCCCCAGCATCCCCAGAAGTCAAGCAGCCCAGATCTAGCACCCAATCTACAGTGCTAGAAGCTTTGTTTTTCTTGGGTGGACTAGATATCATTCTTTTTTTCTTTGATTAAAAAACAAAACAAAACAAAACAAAAAACAAATCTCCTTCTGTACACCTTGACCAACCTTTATACCCAGAACTGAGTTTCTGCTTAATTGGTGTTCCTTGCTGGACAGAAACACTTCATGCAATGTGCTCATTCTTTCGTTTTCATCTCTAACATTTAATATCTAAATAGAAAGGATTATATAGAAGGCAATATAGATAAATTGGGGTAGTAGGAGTTGAAAAGGAGGAAAAATTGTTTTTCTAACCCCCTTAAGTTCTTTAGAGCATCACATTGTGTAATAAAAGATTGATCAACACAAAAACAAACAGAAATTTATTAAAAGCATATATCACATATTCATGGAAACTTACTGGGGAATAAGTAATTCTCTAAGAAGTGGCTTGGAAGTTCAGATCGCACAACAACTTCAAAAAGGAAGAGTAAGTTTCTTTACAAGTTGAGACAAAAGGACTGGGAGACCCCAACATTAGCCTCTTGTGAGAGAACAAACCTAAGTTTGGTAAGATAGATTCCTCTGATGCCACCACCGAGTTCAGAGGGGTCTAAGGCTGTTACAGTAGTTAACCTTGTCCTGGTAGGAAGAAGAGGAGTGAGTTTTTTGTCTTTGGATATCTATACCCTTTTAGGCAAATGTAAGGTAGGCAGGCAGCTTTCATCCTTTTGCCCATTTCCTTACCTCCACAGTCCTTATGCCAAAGATGAACACTTAGGGGTCACGTATTCTGGTCTTCCACAAAATCAAACAGCATAGTCACAAAATACTGCATGGGTTTCATTTTAAGTCTCAAGTTACTGAAGAGGAATAGGTAGGGAGTGCAATCCATGCTACTTATATTTTGAAACAGTTATTCTCAATGCTATACATGCAAACAAACACGCCAAAAAAGAAAGAGGCTGTAGATGGACTAGAGCGGGGGCACAGTGAATAGTCTGAAGGCGAGCTTGGCCTCAGGAGTGGCTGTTTGTTGAATGGTTGCAAGATCGATCTATCAAATTTATAAGATCATGCTAACAATAAATGCTGGCAATTTGAACAATTGATGACAAGGAAAAAAATCAATATTTATTGACTACAAGCTGTTTTATATGCTTCCTACCTCAAATCTTTATGCAAACTTGTGAATGTGTTTGATTGAACTTACTTTACAGTTAAGAATATTTATACTCAAACAATTTGCCTAATGTCACATGCCAAGTAGCTGACACCTAAACTAGACTGTAAGATTACTGTGCTCATCCTCTCACATATATAAATTAAATTAATGTGCTAGGCCTGGTGACACACACTAAGAATCCCAGCATCTGCAAGGCCGAAGCAAGAGGACCGTAAGTTTCAGCTCAGTCTGGCCAATTTAGCAACTTAGTAAGACCCTGTCTCAAGATAAAAAATAGAAAAAGGGGATGTATCTCAGTATAAAGGCCCTGGATTCCAACCCCAGTATCACCCCCTCCCATGTTAATTAATTTGCACACATTGTTGAAAACCTATTCTTTATAAAGCCATGTAGTGTTAGTCGAAGGAAAGCAAAGAAAAGTAGGTTAAAATCATAACAGGTTTTTGTTAACTATTATGTAATGAAAATACAAACAAGCTTTTTGTAAAAACATAAGACTATAAAATTATAAATCAAATGCCTCAAGTTTTTTCTCTTGTCATCAATGGCATTTGTAACCTGATGGTCTAAAGTAATTTTGGTCTAAAGTAATTTCAACCTTCTATGTAAAAGCAATCAAGGAAATGATGTAAATCTAGCGCTTATCACCTTTAAACATCCTGAGCTAGGAGATTCAAGCCTCTCCAAAAGGTGGAAAGGGAAAGGAGATAGTGGAGGAAATCAAGTCATGATCTAAATAAAGTACTATTGATTTGTTAGTAGCTCTGCTAAAGCTCTTTTTGTCGGGTGACTAAACAACACGGCCACTAGTCAGGAAGATGAATTACTATCCTCATGGTTACACAAGCAAGTCACCTTTTCGATCCAAATCAGAAACATTCACTTGTCATATACCCAGCTACTCTGTGACTTCACCAGCATGCCTGGCCTGGTTGTGTGCGAATGAGGAAGAATTTGTTTTGGTTCCAAATCTTATCCTGTGAGCACATCTTTCATTCTGGGAACTCCTGTTTTTTGTTTGCTTGTTGGATTTTATTTCGGGAACAATTTTTTTTTTGATACTTGTATGATTTAAATCAAGCTTGTCATTTAACAAGGAAGATTATTCTCAACATCAGATTGGAGAGACAAGCGTATTTTGTAAGACTTTCCACTGGGATGTTCATATTGGATCCATGAGCACATCAACCATGCTCTAGGCAACTGACTACAAAAGTATCGCTTTCCCAAATGGTACCTGGAAAGCTTTTTGCTCAAAAACAGTTTTCAGTCACACTGGATTCCATCCTTCTTCCTTTCTCTCCTTCCCATCCCTGCTTCCCATGCCATTACGGATGACAGCCCCAGTGGAAGTTTCCTTTCTGCCTCGACACCCTACTTCCATGAAATTAATTAAGTGATGCCATGCTCCATTTTATCTGATTTGGAAGCAATTCATCACCTTTTTGCTGGTTGTATTAGTCCAAGTGATCAGCATATTAATTCATTTGTGAGAATAAGCTCAAGGGTAATTACAGTGAGGAGGTTTAATGCCTCAACGTGGTAATGTCTCTAATCAGAAGTATTTTCTCAGTGCAGAACAATTGTTAGACAATTACTGCTGGATATGATTGCCCTGGTAGACAACAGATGCAGTGTCAAGAGGGAAATAGTGGAAGTTTATTTTGCAAGTACTGTATTATCAGCAGGTTCTCTCTTTTGTCCCACGATATTTTCTAAGATGTTCAGTTCCTGTATAGCCATCATCTTACTCGCTCTCTACATCAATAAGTAAAAAGAAAAAGTTGTATTTGTTACATAAAAGGATCACAGGAGACAGCTTGACACTTTCTGAAAGTCTTACCTTTTCTTTTTCTTTCTCTTCAGGTGCTTTGGTTTTGATCTGCATAAAATTACCGATTTAATAATTTCCTTTTCATTCCCAATATGCCCTGGAGTCTCCATTACCTAATTTTTTCCTGTAATGAGAAAATTCTTAGGTTAACTGACTATCAAGACAAAAAAGTCTTGACAGAGAGCAGTCCCTCTGGATTAGCAAGTTGTGGTGAATTGAATAAACAGTTGGAGAACTTGATTATTGATTATTACTCCTTCCTCTCCTGGAGTGATTTTGAATGTGAATTTAAATTTACTCTCTAATACTTTTTCTGTTTCCTTTTTTCTCAAAGCTTTATGATATATTAAAATAAAGGCATAGTCATAGTTTCCTATCTATGTGGTATTGTTTTCAGAATCTCTTTTAGCTATGTATTGTATAGGATTGTATTTGGTTTCAAAAAGCAGAAAATAATGACTCAAGTAATCTTAACAACCTAAGAAAAAGATAGACAGTTCTGTGTAATTGACACATTCTAAGATACTGGAGATTTGTCCATGTTTACATCCGGGATCTCCACCACCCGCCTGTAATTCTCTTGTCCTCGTAATCTTCTCTAGGTCAGTTTTGCCCTCGGACTGGCTTCCCGTATGGTCTCAAATGATCGGGACATCTGGATGCAGTCTTTCTCTGTACATCTGCAAGCGTCAAACTGAGATCACATAATTCCAATAATTTGGTTTAGACATTCAGTCTATCTCTCTCACCGTTACTCAGCCGTACGCCTCATAAATGAGTTCAAATGACACCGCAAGTGTGGCATGGGAACCTGTCTGCTCCGTCTTACTCGCTCTGTTTTCCTGCTTTGGAGTTGTTGCAGATTTGGTTAATGGTTACGTGTGTCATGATACTGAACCCTTTTAAAGCATCTGGTAATAATGTGTTGTTGAATCCTTATAACCATAACTCATACTTTTGTTACACCATTAGATTATGACAGTAAGACCCCAGCTCTTACTAATATTGCTCTGGAGAAATTAAATTCCCAACAAGCTCCTTCGCAAATTTCATGATAGAAAAAGATGCATCTCTTTGTTAAAGTCTGAGAAATTGCTCATTATTATTTTTACTCATTTGTATTTTTCCTGCACTAGAGGTTTCAGCAGTGGTAAATGTGTTCTCACTGCACAAAGAACAGTTGAAGGCAGGAAGTCAGGGTGCAGTTCATGTCACCTTAGGAGCAAAATCTATAGTAGCAGCTGTTTAATAAGTCATTGTGGATTGGTTTTCTGTTGTTGAAACAAAATACCTAAGGAAAACACCTTAATAATTTCATGCCCAGACTGGGCAACTCAGTGACATAGTTAAGACCCCATCTCAAAAAAAAAAAAAAATTAAAAAAGAGCTGGGGATGTAGCTTAGTGTAGAAGCCCCAGATTCAAGTCCCATGGAGGGGGGTGTATTTTGGTTCAAAGTTCAAAGATTTAGAAGTTTCAGTCCTTTCAGTTCATGATTATGGCTGTGTGGTTGTGAGACAAAACGTTATGGGATGGAAAACATGCTGCAGCAAAGGCGGAAAGAGACAGAGAGAGAGAGATGTAGATACATATACATGAGAGAGAGAGAGAGAGAGAGAGAGAGAGAGAGAGAAATGGCAGATAGATAAGAAAAGGGGGCTAGAAAAGACAAGCTATACCCCTCCAAGGCACGCTTGACTTATCTATTCTCTTCTACTTTTCTTCACCTCCTATAGTTGCCACCACCTCCAAATAATGCCAAAAGATTATGAACCTACCAGGGATTCAATTTACTGACAATGTGAGAGCCCTTGGAAGTTAAGTCACACTCTTGAGGGGCCCCATCCCTGAATAATGCTGCTACAGAGTCTAAGACTTCAGCCATTAGATTTCGGGAGATATCTAGGACCAAGCTATAATAGTCAGCTAGGGCTATTATTATAAAATACCACAGACCAGGTTAAATAGCAGAATTACATTTTCTATCCAAGATCAAGGTGCCATTATGGTTGCTATCTTTTGAGGTCACTCACTCTTCATGCCTTGTAGATAGCTTCTCTCTCATTTTGTCCTTAGTGGAGAGAGAGCTATCCTAAGTGACGCCTTCTCTTCTAACAAGGTCACAAGTCCTATCATGGTACAACTCTACTCTTACAAGCTTATCTAATTCCAAACCTCCCGAAGGATCATATCTTGACATACAGTCACATGGAAGGTTATGGTTTCAGTACATGAATTTTCTTTGGACAAAAGTCAGCCCATTACGTTAGAGTAAATATTATTTATGCAGAGTTATTCTTCAAATAAACACAGCAGTACCCTATGTAATTTCTAGCATCCAAATTTCAGCATCTAATATCATTCTCTGAGAAACATAATCAGAACTCCTTGGAGAAATAGCTGATTCTAGGACTGGGGCAGAAAATGTGCAAGAGGAACCTGAAGCTTTTGTAGTTTCAGAAGGTAAACAAGTGCAAAAACAAAGCACAACAAATAAGTAGATACCATGATGAGGCATGTCAAAGGGCCATAGAAGCCAACTGAAAGATATCTGAATGGCCAAAAAAAATTGCTTAAGCTATAATAGTTATATTGAATTAGAAGTCAAAGTGTATCATAATTTTTTTGAGGTAGAGTTTTACTACATAATAATTTAGGCTGTCTTCAACTCACTATGTAGCCCAGGCTGGCCTCCAACTCACTGTGATCCTCCTGCCTTAGCCTCCTGAGTGCTGAGATTACAGGTGTAAGTCACCAAGCCCAGCTAAAGTATATCATACAAAACCCATCTCTACTAATATAAATCAGCAAACAAATGAACTAATTAATGGGGAGACAAGAAATACATCTGAGCAGAACTCCAGACAACTTAGGTAGAACTTTTGCCCTCAGGAAAGTAGTGTATTTCCTCACTTCTCCATGGTGGGCTTTGGATATTTACTTACTTCCAAAGAGCATACATATTGTGGACCGGGACAAAGAAGAGGGAAAACTTTAAGAGGGAAATTATGTGAGATAAGAAAATATCACAACCAGTGTGCCAGCAGTGGTTGGGATGGCTGGGAGGGATTCAGGAAGCAATAGCACCCTCCCATGAGCCAGAAGCGGTTGGGCCAGTCAGGAGAGAATCAGGAAGCAGTAAGCAGTGCCTCCCCGTGAGTCAGCCAGCGCATGGGGCAGGGAGAGAAGATCCCCCCTCCCCTCATAAGCAACCAACCGACTCGGAAGAATGTAGACTGAGATAATAGCAACTAAAGTAAAGAAAGAACTTACTACTTATGTTGATTGGTTGACTTTGCAGACCTAAAGCCAGTAGTCTGAGTGTCTATTTAGAGGATAGCAATATGCAGTACAGTAACTACGGGGAATTTACTTCTGTCTTGTTTTTGCCAAAATCATTCTCATTGTTTTGTTTTGTTTCATTTTATTGTTTTAGTCCCTTTAAAAGAAAAAAAAAAGAAAGAAAACATCACAGCCAAATGATCAAGTTATCACTTGATCAGGATGATAGTACATCCCCTTGATAAGATGTGACAAAAATAGTGCTTTCTTCTGTGGTCTTCTTCCCCCAAACCCATAACTGCAATGCACTGAGATAACACCAGAACTACTAAAGTCCTCAAAAACAAGGAAAGACCTAGAAACTGTCACAGAAGAGAGGAACTTATGGAATTTTAAGGATAAAATTTCATTGTAAGATCCACAATGAGTTCTTGAAACAGAAAAGGAAACACTAGGTAAAAATTAAGAAAAATCTGAATATAGAATTTGTTTAATAATTACATAACAATATTAGTTCCTTAATCACTAATAATAGGTGGACCTGGTTGTAGAGAACTTGGTAACTCTTTGTACTTTTTCCACAATATTTCTACTAAAATTACTCCAAGGTTAAAATGTTTTTTAAAAAGTGATAAACAAGCAGACCCTCCTAATTAATTACTATGGAAAAGACAAAGTGCACCCAACCCTATCAGTAAAAGTAACCAGTAGCAAAATCCATGATTCTAACTGGCTATTAGAATAGATCTCAAAATTATTTGAGATTAGAAGCAATCTGTGTTAGAAACAATATCAAAATTGCTTAGCCTAGCTTCTGATTTTTAAGTAATATTAAAATGAAGGTTATGGACTAGAAACTACACTATAGTTGTTACTCAATGTTGTTAGTCATTACTGACATTAAAAAGTATTATCAATACCATCAGAGATCCAGTGGAAGCTTATCTTATGGAGGATGATGCCAGCAGAATTGAGACTTGCTCTCTCTCAAGAGATGTAGCATCTTTTTGTTCCTGTAATGATAGAAAATAACAAGAAGGCAGGGACTGTTTAACCAGGTATGAGGGATGTGAGATGATTCAGGCAAAAGCCTTTTTATTAGCTGGCCTCCAAAAGGACCAGCCTGCCTGATGCCTCATAGTGGTTTAGAGGTTCACAGCCATTGTCTCAGGACTTACTAGAACCTAGGTGCTTCATATCCCATGCACAGACCCCCTGAAAAGTAGGTGTTGTACCTTTTAGCAAGGGATAAGAGGAAGAAGTAGGCTGCACCTTCATGGTCGTATTGCACGTTTCTTTCCTCACACTCTCTGCTTCTTTCAGGGGCTCTGTGTTTAAGAACTGACCAAGGCCAGGGAATTAGGGAGAGGCCATGGCTGCCCATTAGTGTGAATTCAATGAGTTCTATTAAGCATAACTGAATTGCTGTTATGACTGTTATTTGGTTGTACATGCTTAACTTGCATTGATAGATTGTAGTCTAACCATCTATTTCAATTGTGGGCATATAGTGAGTAATTAACATGAAGAATACTTTTATGAATTAAACCATTTTGATTATAGCTCAGGCTGTAATCATGCCCTCCTCCTTTGCCCATGATCTTCATGTCCCTTTGCAACTCTGGGATGCCATCATAAATGTCCATTAAAATGAGAGACTACTCATTTCAATGGTAGAAGCCATCATGCCAAATCTACAAAAAGCAGGCATCAGCATTTTAGAATTCTGGGACTTGTTTTACTAATGTAATGTGAGAAAGCATCCTAGAACAGCCTAGCAGGCACGACTGAGGAAAGATATGAAACTAATACAAGTAGGTGATTACATTCCTGCTATCCAATGACTAAATTATTTCTAGTACACAAGTGTGACTTTTTAATTTTACTTCATAGAGGCTGCCATTGAATCCAGTATTCAGTTGGTAGACTAGGTACAATGTTAAAGTCATTTCTAGAGTCTATACTTTCACATGAGAGATTCCTGTGTTATGAACCCATCTCAACAAGTTCAGCTTAATCTCGTTGTAAAAGTTTTAGAGTTACCTCTGTTAGTTCTAACAGTGTAAGAATTTACTCATATTTCTATTCAGTTATGGAGGAGATTGGGGAAGAAGTCTGCCTGTAGAAATGACATTGAATGTTAGATAGTGTCTAGGACACAAATGGATAGGAGATTTGCATTAGAAGTGATGGAACCATTTGTTTTATGGTATGATCTTCTTCAGAAACTCAGGTATGGAAACGGAGACAAGCCATAGGGATGACCAAAGGTTGTCCATAGGGATGACCAAATGATATGGTGGAAAGATAAGGAATTGCAGACGCTAACAAATGTTGAAGAATTGTCATTTGCCAAAACAGTATTTTTCTAAAACTGTTGCATTTGTCAATTCATTTACAACATTAAAATTTTTCCTTATATTATTTCATGAGAGTTTTTCCTTATTGATCCTCCCTGGTATATTTTTATCCTTTCGTCTTTCTGTGCTTTATTTTCTTTGTATCTTTACATAATATATTGTCGTCTTAGCTCTTTCCATTGCTTACTTGTTTGATTTATTTGACTTTCCTTGTAGAATATACAAAGAGCAATGACATTAAAAAATTTTTAAATCCCAGATGTAAATGTTCCCAGAACACTGTAGGTGCTCAATCATATTCAAGCTCATTATTCAAATAATTTTTGCAAAGACCCTGAGAACAAAATGACTTCATAGAAGGAAATGCTGGGAAGGCAGCAGCAAAGTTATAAGTTGTACTTTTTACAGTGATTCAGTACTCTCGTCTCGGAATTGTGTTTTGTTCCTGTTTGTGTTGATATCTGTTTAATTTTTGAAGGCAGTAACATGTATGTTGGCTCGTTTAAGCTTCATGATAACTCTTTGCAGACCAATTTGTCCTTCTTGCAAATTCATACTCTGAATTTAAAACCAAGCTCTACTATGAGGACAATGTATTTTTCTCATCTCAACCTCATAGGTTAGTTCCATGTTCTCACCAAATTCTTTCCTATATACTGACTGATTCCTGTATTATTAGACTCTGCTGAATTATTTACTTATAGTACTGGTCTCATACTACACAGTGAAATTTGAAGATAGACTTTACTTGCATGTGCTGTCTTAATCACTGCAACACAGACCCTGCCCTTTTTAAATCTGAATGCATGCATTTTGAATAAATGAATGAATAAATGTTTGATAGACAAGAAAATTGAAACCATGGAGTAGTTAATTGGTTTAGGAAAGGCCATAGAGATTGCTAAAGAAGGGTCATTGGCTTTGTAATACTGGATAAAATCTCACTGTTAACAGTGTATTATGCTTTAGTCATGGATTTACATTCCTAGAACCAGCACGTTCCTTCAATATTTTCAAAGAATCTTAACACGAACCACTTAAAGTTTTCACTGAAATAAAGAGCCCACTAGGCCTTCTGTTTTGTTTTGCACATTTCATATCCTTCTCTGCAACTGTCTTTCACTTTAGCTGCCCTAAAGCAAAGCAGCATGTTTGTAAAACCAGCGGTGCAGATCTGTGACAGGCAGCTCCCTGGGATGGCCCTTAAAACCACACATATTCTTAAGGTCTCCTGAATTTAACATCAAAGAAGGAATCTTTTCAAAGGATAGTGTAGTTCTTTTTTTCAAATGATATTCTAAAATTGCTTTTTATAATTATTTTCTGCAGCAAACACTTATTTGAAAGGACTTAATGCAGAGAAACATCTTGGAAACTGTCACAGGGTGAATCAGGTAATCTTACCTAAGTCAGAGCTTTCCTTTGTAAATCCATGGGCCACAAGAGGTTAGCAAATTCTAGGGAAATTTAAAAGTCATAGGTTTAGCAGTCAAAAGCTCTAGACAGAATTCAGGAATTTTCTTTCCACAAAAGTAGACCATTTGGCATCTAAGAACTCCCTGAAAAGTGAGAAATACACAGAACAAATGATCCAAACTAGGAGTTTACAGATATAAAATCCCAAAGGTAATCTGAGATGTGACTCTCTTTATAATTTTCTAAACATAAGCACCTGAGTGGCAGGCGTGAGGTTGTGAGTTCAATCCTTGGTACCAAAATAATAACAATAATAATAATAATAATTTTCTAAAAATTTTTACAAGTTCACATTTCATAAAATCATGTGTTCTCAACTTTATTTCAGTTATAAAATATAAAATAATCAAGCTAAATATAAGTGTTTTTTCAACAAGTAAAGTTATTTCAAAGCTCAATTATAGAATTTTCCCCTGCTATTTGAGCTCTCATTATTTTGTTTTGCTTTGTTGTCCCTTTTCTCTTTTACTGTTTTATGGATAAATTTCAAGGCAGTGCAAGTAAGCAGCTAAGTGCACATCAAGGGAAGGGAAGAGTGGGCACAAATGGTACAATAATACGAATAGCAACAATGACTTCAAGATTTTGGACTTTTCATTTTCTCTAATTGTGAGAAATAAATTTCTTTTCATACAACTAAACTTAGTAAGAGGAAAATAAAAAAAATTGATCTCATGTGTATGCACCCACCAGATGGGTGTGATGTCTTTAAACCACACATGTTACTGTTTGTAACTAATATTTTCTTAAGCCCAAACTATAAATTCATGACTTCACTCTAAAACCATCTTTGCAATGTGCACAGAGTGTCTCAATGACATTCTTTCTGTATTTTTCATTTGCTGCCATGAACTGGTCACATTTCCTCCATCCATTCTCACATTCCTCCCAGACAGCTTACTTTAGTAAATTGAAATGGTCGTATAAAACACATTTCTCTAGTCATGAGTGTCTAGACTTGCTGTTCACTGAACTTTTATGAAAAGCTAGGAGAATAAGAATATAGGATTTTTCTGACATACAGCACTAAAGACATAGACTGATTTTTCCACACTCTATAGTCAATATTTTCATGCCTCAGAGTTAAGATGCCAAAACAATTTACAAGTTATCTCAGAATCCTTCTAGATTCTGGTCAAAGAGACCTTTCAAATTCACTCCACTATCCAGTTATTCTCTAATAATTGACAAAGAGAATCTGAGAAGGCATCAGCCTTGAAGACAGACCAGAGTGACCCCGGCATGAATTCGTTATCCTCACATCTTCTATTCTGGGACATTCACAGGGCTCTTTCCAGGGTTCCCCACCCTTTTCATTCTGTAAGTGCTCATGAAGTGATTCTGTTTCTGCCATCTATAATAGATTGCTCTTACATTTATCTCTCTGGCTCAGACTTATCTGTCACAAGAACTATACTGGCATGTTACACTACCTAAGACACTTGTCTCCAGGATACCCCCAAACTATGTGTGCAAAACTAAGCTCATGGTTATCTCTATAATCAATACAATGCTTAATTTTTTTTCTTATGTCAGTCAAAGATGACGCCATCTATTGGGTTACAGTAATCACAAATTCAGAATTCTTCCTTACTGCCTCCCTTTTCATACCAAGTCTAGTTGTGGGAATGTGTTGTGTGACCATCAATACTTCCAAGTTCTTCCCTGAAATCCTTTGATCTTTTCTCTTTCTGCATATAAACTGAATACCAGTGTACAAATATAAATGTTATCATTTATGTACTTAAGTTCAGAAACCTATCATAGCTATTAGTAGAAAAATCAAAAGCCTGAACCATAATCGCAAAAGTTTTGTACGGTCTAGACTTTACCTTATGGTTTGTCACAAACTTTGCTGCTTCTCATTGGCTGCAACCTCCATATTGTTTGCCAGCAGTTCCTTGGCATGACCATTTAATACTGTTCCTTCTCTTGGAGTGTTCTTTTCTTCTCCTCTTAATCCACATAATTATAACTTACCCCTCTCTGTGTTAGCTCGTGTCAGTTCCTACAGTTTTCACCGGTTACCACAGCTGTCTTTCATTCCCCGTTACGAGCTTTCATCACACCAGATAACTCACCTTGTCACACTTAATACTTTGGAAATTGACTTTTTTTGTACATCTCCCAACTAGACTCTAAGGTCAGGAAATACATCTGTTTTCATGCAGCATAGATTTCATAACTGGACCCTAAGATAGCCTCTAATTAATATGTCTCCAAGTTATGAGTGTGTGTGTGTGTAAGTGTATGTGTGTGTGATCTGTCAGGGAGAAACTGATGAAGGCAGAAATAGATTAGAACACATCTTTATGTTTTAATCGTCGTGTGCTAATATTTGCTGAATTCTTGCTCTTGCCCTGTGCACGCTTTAATTGACACCTTATCTCACTTGCTTCATTGTTTCTTAGGAGAAACTGAATCACCAAAAAAGTGCAGTGGTAAATTAAAATGCAATGTTGCTTGATTCCCGCCCTTGAGGCCATATTGCTGCTCAATCTCACAGGACTAGTTTAAGTGGATTTTCTCTAGGGAACTGTTTCTGATTTTGCTCATGAGAATTAGTGAATGAGCTGTACGATAGTTTCTCGAGCTAGTACTTTTGTATAGCACTCCATTATTTCTAATTTTAATTATAGCTGTTTATATCTTACTGGCTCCTTAAAGTAGTTACTAAATGTTGTTCCTCTCCATGTCCCCAAACAGTGCTGAAAATACTGAAACAAGGCTGGCAGCCAAAAATAGTATAATGTCACAGAATTATGCCATTACATTGAGGCTGGCCATGAAAAAATAATGGCCCATGTTTCTAGGTTCAGTTGCCAAGAAATAGCGATTCAATTCATGAGATGCAGCTCAGGTACCATGCTTTTATAAAGCTGATTCTAGACACAGTAAGTTTGGTTGATTCACTGCAACTTAAGACAGTATTCTACCAGCCCTGAGAGTTGGAGTCCTTAATATGAGGCTGCCAAGTTTCTGTGTTCTTGGATCACAAGTCAATTTCCATAACATTATGTGGACACAAGAGAGAAGCAGAGAGGCAGCTGAACTCTCTGTCCTACAGTCTTGAGAATCTGCTTCCCCAATACAGTGTTTGTAAATTAAAGAGACCTAAATCAAAGGTAGAACTAAAATTGATATAGAGATTTTCTTAATGTAGTCTATCTCCTGATGCAAAATTATTCTAGAAATAATATCTGTATGTAGGTTCCTTCATATAAATGATGTTCTTTCAAAACTCACTAATTGACATTTGTAATTCTAAATTTAAGTAATGGTCTGCAACATCTTTTTCAGCTGTCACTGCCTCTTTAATCAGAGGCCAACCTTCTTAGTGAGACCCATTTTTCTCCCAGGCCTGTTTTCTGTGTGATGTAAATGTATGAGATTATTCTCCAAAATTCACTAAAGCACTATGAATAATGTATTAGTTTTTCTGTTGCTGCTGTAAAAATTAGCACAAAGTGGCTTTTAAAAAGCACATACTTATTATCTTAATGTTCCAGAGGCAAGAAGTCCAAACACAAGTATTAGGTGGCTAAAATCAAGGTGTTGGCAGGGCTGTCCCTGTTAAAAGGTTTGAGGCAGAATCCATTCATTGCTTTTTCCAGTTTCTAGAGGATCCATACTCCTTGGCTCATGTCCTCTTTCTGGGACTGGCATCATTCTGACTTCTGCTTCAGTCATCTTTTCTGACCTTAAATCCATTTGACTTCCTTTTCTAGGAATTCTTGTGATTACACTCAAACCATTTGGACAATCCAGGATATTCGCTCTATCTCAAAGTCCTTAGTCACATGGGAAAAAACTTCTTTACCATTCATGGTAACATAGCCACAGATTCTTGGAATTAGAGTGTTGTAATAATTTGGGACCATTAGTCAGCCTGTTGTCCTATAGTGCCTTCAGAAATGGCTCACTAATTGAGAGTATTCCAGGTCCTTCTTGCCTCGAACAGAGAATTGGATAAGTCAAAACTGGTACTAAAAGTTTATTTGGAAAGTGAGGGATGAAGGGATAAAGGAAAAACTGGCTCCGCCGATCAAATTTGGGGGAAACAAAGGAAAAGATAAAACCAAAGGTAAAAATACCCCTGGTCTGGAAGATGTAGAGTAGGTTATTGTGAAGAGTCACAACAGCAGATTATTTTTGGCATGTGTGTCCTTTTAAGTCATCCCCGTCTTGTAAGAAACCTTGAGAAGTTCTACATACAGGGCCCTGGGCATTATTTGGAGTTGTCTTGATGTCTTAGTTACTTTCCTCTTGTTGGTAGGATGGCACTCAATGTTTACGGAGGAAAGGTATATTTAGTTCAAAGTCTGTAGAGGTTTCAGTCTGTATCGGCTGACCCCAACGCAAGGGGAAACATGGCAGAGGGGCAACAGTTCATGGTTGTGGAAGACAGCAAAAGCAATGAGAAAGAGAGAGACAAGCCTCTTTTTGTCCCTTATATTGTATCCTGTCTACCAGGATTAGGGCAGTGCCAATCCCATCAGAGAACTGGTCCAGCAATCATCCACCATTAACCCCAGCACTCTTAACCCCAGCACCCTTAACCCCAGTATTGCACTACAAATCAATCACACACTCTTGATTCAGCCACCTCTGAAAAATGTCTATGACCACATGAGGCTTTGGGAGGACATCTAGACACAAACCACAACACTGGGGGTCTTGTAATTGATAATGCCTGCTTATTTCCCCAGACACCTTTGCTAGGCTCTCCCTCCTATATCAAGCCTACCACAAGTAATATATCAATTATAATTTCCTTGATGCCTAATATATCACATAATGCATAAGAAAAGACATGTTAGCTAGCTTTAGGTCACTATGACAAAATATCTGAAGAAATCAACTATAAAGAGGAAAAGTTTATTTTGGCTCATGATTTCAGAGGTTTCAGTAAGTAGTTGACTGGCCCCATTGTTTTTGGGACCATGATGAAGACTGCTTTGGCATCATGATTGAAGAGCCATGGATAAGCAAAGTTGCTTGTCTCATGGAAGCTGGTGGGAGGAGAGAAAGAGAAAGGAGAAGAAGAAAAAGAAGGAGGGGGAGAAGAAGGAGGAGGAGGAGATAAAGAGGAGGAGAAGAAGAAGGAGGAGGAGGAAGAGGAGGAGGAGAAGAAGAAGCAGAAGAAGGAGGAGGAGAAGGAGGAGAAGGAGAAGGAAGAGAAGGAGGAAAAAGAGAAAAAGAAGGAGGAGGAAGAGGAGGAGAAGTAGAAGGAGGAGAAGGAGGAGGAGAAGAGAAGGAGAAGGAGAAGGGAGAGGAGAACACAAGAGAAGAGAAGAGAAGAGAAGAGAAGAGAAGAGAAGAGAAGAGAGACACAGAGAGAGAGACAGATAGGCAGACAGAGAGACTGACAGAAGACAGAGGGAGAGAGAGAGAGACAGAGATAGACAGAGATACAGAGAGAAACAGAGAACAAAATAAATACGCCCTTCAATGATAAGGCCTCAGTGATCTACTTTGTTCAACCAGGCCCTACCTCCTCCCATTAATGTCCCCAGCTGAGGACTAAGCCTTCAGAACATGAACCTTTGTGGGGTATTCGAGACTCTAACAGATAGCTTGAACTCATGACTTTCAATGTTGTTTCATTTATAATATGTCATACATAATAGATAAAGTCACACATATATACACACATTCATACATAGAGTTTAGAAATGCTCAAATCATCTCAAGTTATTATATCACATAAAATACTGAGCATCTAGAAATGTCTCAGTTGAGACAATAAATAGAAGACAGTTTAAACCCAGAAAACCTTAAGAAATAGCTTTTCTCTATGATCAATGTATTTCATTCCATAGAGTCAGAAACTACAAATTCCACACATACTCAGTTTAATTTAATAATGGTAGAGAAATTACCTCCATTTAGACAATTTTTTGAATCGACTGACATGGCTTAAGTCTTTAAGAAGAGAGATAGAGCAAAGCAACTTACCTTCTAATTTTTCAGTAATTGAAAATTTTCCAGAAGAAACCAGGAGTCATTAAGTAAAAGTCTTTTTGTTTGCACACTGCATGGGTTGTGACAAAGAATTGAGAATTGAATTTATGCTTTTTGTAGATTTTTAAATGTTCAAATTCCGATGATTTCTACATTTTTTACCTATCCTTTCTCAAAGCCTCCAAGTGGAAACTTCACATCCTGTGGTATACATGAAAGGCTTGAGTATAACTTTCCATAAATCGTCTTTCTTTTTCCCATTTTATTCCAATTTCCTTCCTCTTACTTTTGAAAATAAAATAGCAATTTTGAAAGGTGTTAGGACAGAGTTATTCTTTACACTTGAGAGACATCTTCGTGGTTATGAGTTTCTAAACAAAAGTATTAATGTTTCGAAATTCAGATTCAA
Organism: Dasyprocta punctata; assembly: GCA_004363535.1. Classification (NCBI taxonomy): domain Eukaryota; kingdom Metazoa; phylum Chordata; class Mammalia; order Rodentia; family Dasyproctidae; genus Dasyprocta; species Dasyprocta punctata. The sequence continues at coordinate 26,221 of RJWM01011168.1, read as the reverse complement.
CTGTCTATAACAGCACTCAGTGAGGCTGACTTGACATGACTCAAGGAAGAAGCTGTGTGTTTACTTGATTACTTACCTATTTTATCATAAGAGACTGGGGCTGAATTTTTTCCTTCAAGCATGCTGTGAAAATTTACAGAACTGCCTCTGAGAAGCAGAGAATTCATCATTGTGACAAGCTGTAAACCCATGGCCTGTTTATAAAGATCACCCTTTCTGTAAGAGTTAATTCTATAATGTTTCTGGCTAAAAGGGTAGGCTTATTAAGTTTATCACAGAGAAGAACCACATTTTAAATCAGTCACATCTTCTCTCTGGCGTCATTAGATTCTTTCGCTTCCCATCCCCCACACCGAGGGCAACTCCACAACCCCACAAGCCTTTCAGTTTTGTTTTGTTTTTTTTTCTTTTTCTTTTCCTGTCCAGCACCATTAATGTTAACTTGCTTCTAGATGTCTCCTTTAAAACAAATGAAAATGAAATTAAAACATATTTCTATGAATTCATGACTACAAAAAGCTATTTATAGAAAATTCCAAAACACAGGTATCTATTTTAATCCACATTTGGAATCTGTTATGATTAAAAAGCAGTGCATTTGGAAGCCGATGGATATAAAGAAAGAGAACTTTATAATGAACTGTATTTGTATGACTGCTTCTTTGTGATAACTTTTACCCACAAAAATCCACGTAAAAATCATCTGAAGTGTGTCTGTGCATGGCCATTCACTTTTGCAGATTTGTTACAAACTGCTTTTCTTTGAAACTATCACTTTTCATTTAGAATATTATTGTGATAGTTTGAAAGAACCAACACAGTTTTCCTACTCTACTCAGAATAACCAACACTTATTCTATTCACCCATAAGTACAAAATTTATAAGTGTATGCTAAGAACTTATTGCATTTTATCTGAACTTTGAACTTCCACTTGAAATACACTGCCCTTTGGGAAATATGGTTTTTGCAGGAAGTCATATTAATAATACATTACATGAAATTCTAAGCACAAGAAAAAGACTTCATAATTTCCATATTCCTATTTAAAAATTCCACTTTATATATCAGGAGAGCCAAATAAAAACAGGCTTGTAGTGATAATGAATAGTCTCTTTTTTCCCATACCACCTGGAGTAGGGCAGGGTATGCCAAAAGTCAAACTATGAGTGTTCTGGAAATGAGCTCACAAAATGTTATAGGAAAAAAATACTTTCCACCAAGAGACATACTACTGAACAATAAGGATCCCTTCATGATAGGGTACTGGAGATCCAGCACTCAGTGGATACACTAAATACAGCTTCCAGAAATCTGATGTGAAAATGTGCTCCATGTTAAAATATATATATATTCTTTGACTTTGTGCCCCCAAACCTCACACTTCTTAATGCATTTATCTCTCTTTATTAAACATAGGCTGGTAAAGAGTATGAATCCTGACTTTTCCTCATAGAAAGTAGTTTCCAAGTAGTCTATGGTTTCTTGGGCATCTTAGGAGAAAAATAAATAATAATAAACTCATCACCTGATGGTAAGTCCAACCATGAATCAGTAACAAGAATAAAAAACAACTGCAATACAAATTCAAACTTCTGAACTTTCAATTCTTTATAATATGAACAGGGCTAAATTCTTAATATAGCTGGTAAAGACTGAAAGTACATAAATCTATCAGTTTTGGATGATGACAAAAATAGTAATAGCAGTAAAGGTTAATGGACTTTACTATTTTTAGAGGTTGGCATCAAAAGCTGGCCATATAATCCCTTGAAATTAGCCTTTTACTTGACAAATTATTGAGTTTCTACTTATCAGAGAGTCTGAGTTTAATTTTAAATCTGCTTTCTTTCCTTTCAGGGATCTAAAATATAGATCGCAATGCTTTATATAAATATGATGGTAATTGTTAGAGAAATGGTGCTGTATTTTTATACAGAATTACATAAGGTTGGGCCGGGGATTTAGCTCAGCAGCGCAAGTGCCTGCATGGCAAGCATGAGGTTATGAGTTGGATCCCCACTACCCCCCCCAAAAAAAAACCTCTCTCAAATAGAAAAATAATTTCAAAACATTTACTTAGAAAACATACAAATTCATACAAATTCCATGTACCATTTCATTGTAGAATTAGGAGCCAGTTCAAGAAGTTTATTTACCAATTGTCAGATAAATGATCACATAGACAAAGCTAAAGAGACAAAGACTTTATTGATGTCTGTAGCAACAGAGTAGATAATGGTATAGAAAAGAGATACAAGACCAAAGAAAGACCAAAATCCTGCAAGGAAAACATTAAATCCTATGGCTCCATGTTCAGCATCTTGAGTCATTAGTTCAGGAATGTAAGTTCCAAAAGGTTTAGGTAACCTCACCCATATGTATGTCCTCATTAGCTGCAGCTCATGTTGTCTCCCTCCCTCACTCTCATTTTGTTTTATGTGTGTGTGTGTGTGTGTGTATGTTTAAAACAGGATCTCACTAACCCAGGTTGGCATCGTACTTGCAGTGATCCTCTTACCTCAGTCTCCCATGTGCTGGAATTGCACATGCAGAGATACCACGCACAGCTGACCCCTTTCTTACATGGCTCTGCTTGCTTCCTGTAGTTTCCTTCAGAAAGCATTCCAAACTTGTGATATCTATAACTTCCTAGGGTTTCCACTGCAGCTTCAGCTTCATTCTCAAAGATTCACACATTGCTGTGTCAAGAGCTGCTTGCAGGGACTTGCTTCGTGTTACACACTACCTGGCCTCTAATGCTTTTCTGTGAAATCTCAGAGGAGGCCTCCTTGACCCCTACAACTCTTGCATTATGTCTGCTTGAGAAACTACCATCACATGGGTGATCCCAACGTCTGCTACCAGCAGTAGCAGGAGATAAGACCCCTTGGATTATAACTTCAGTGGCTTTTGAGTACCTGGACATCCGAACACTGGGAAATGAGTGCTGGAGAAACCATCCTCAGGAAAGCCCTGGGTCACCAGATTGCCTCAGGGCTCTCTTTTTAAACTCTGTTATTTCTGCAAGGAATTCAGTCTTGCTGATTCCTGAGATGCCCTTAAGGCATCTTTCCTATTGTTCACGTGCAATAAGTTTAGCTTCTTTTTTAATAGCACAGTCTCCTCAGTAACCATATCCTCTTTGGGCACAACTTTAAACAGCCCCTTTTTCTCACCAAGCTGCAGCATTTTTTTTTTTTTTTTTGTACCGGGAATCAAACTCACCACCTTGCCCTTGCCAGGCAGGTGCTTCTGCTGCCGAGCTAAACCCCCAACCAAACTGCAGCTTTTTCAAAACTTTCTACTCTGCTTTTCCTTCCTGCATTCTTGCTATATAACTGCCTGAAAGCAGCTACCAATGTCATGTGTGAATACTACGCTGCTTTGAAATTTCCCCTGCCAATCCTTTTACTTTTAGCTCACTTTTAAACTCAGCCTCCCTCAAAGTCTCCAGGAATGGACAAAATGTTGGGAAGTTCATTAATATAATGTAACATGAACGATTTTTTGCTGCCATAATATATAATGCACGGCAGCAGGAGCACATATAGGCGGAAAATGGTTCACACTTCCTGATGGCAAGAAAACAGTGAGGAAGGGGCAAACAAGCAGCAGTGACTTAATGTCTTTCCAGCAGGCTCCATTGCCTAAAGATTCAGCCACTACCCACCAGAGTCACAAAATCCTTAACACGTGAGCTTTTGAAGGACATTGAAGATCCGTACTACAGTATTTTCCTTTAAAAAATTCTTCTCAGACTCTCCAGAAGCATAGTCCTGAGTAGAATTTGCAAAGAAACTTTTCTGAAGAAAAAGCCTCTATAGAAAATGAAGTCAAAGTCCTAGAGACAGAAAGCAACCCATCTGAAATTTGACCAAGCTGAGGGAAACATTAAGGTCTGTTTGTTGACATCTCACAAACAGTACCTACCCACTGGCCCTTCTCCGTCAAAGCGAATGAGGGTTTACAATTTGGGTGTAAAGTAAGCCTGAAAGGATATATTGCTAATAACATATTTATCATTCTACAGTATTTTGGAACACTATCATAGAGTAACTGCTTTTATGAGTTCAGGAAGTAGACTAAAAGAATAATAAGCTGTGAAATTGACAAAGGTCAGTTTCATCAACTTTATTAGTCACAGAATAAACTTACTCTTTATCCTCTGCGCTTTAAAATAGTAAATACCATGTTCTTGAAGTAATAATAACAAAAATCTGGAAAATTTCACGTCGTCATTTAAAGGTTAAGATGACTTACTTGCCAAGAGGTTTTACTTCTAGCAGCTTGCTGAAGTCTTACAAATAAAATAACAGTATTTATAATAACGGAGAACTAGTGAAGAGGAAAATACATGCAACATTATGAGCCTGGGGCAAACTTAAATGGAATAGCACAGCTGAAACCTATGCTTTCCTCCGAGTGGAAAACAGGAAGTAGAAGGTCAGAGGGAAAAGAAGAAAAAGAGAAATAGGAGGGAATGACAGTGCATTTGTTTCTGTTTACTCCTCTACCAACTTTTCTTCTAATGAGGTTTAGACCAGACAATTCTCTGTTCATATTCAAAATGACTCTGTCTACATATAAACACTGAGGTAAAAGCAAAATAATTCATCCTTTGCTGTAAAGCAAAAGATTCACCACAAAAACTGAATAGTACAATGGACATAATAGCAGTCAAAGTAATTCAATGAATGCATGAGAAAATTCTACTTAAATGTAATCAAAAGTGTGCCTGACAATATTTGCTAGTAAATTTGATTGTTTGAATGCTTCATCATCTTTGAGGAACTTTGCATGAATTAGGTATTTCTGTCATGTTTGATTTTTTTTCCCTTCTCATCTGCTTATTTACAAGGTCATGTTTGGCTCTAAGTGATGGAAACGTGTGGGGCCAGCAAGCAAAAAATTTCCTCCTGTGATGACCGCCAAGGAGGAGAACATGACTTTTCTAATGACACTGAGGTTTTGATATTTTTAAGACATAATCTTATCAAATTGTCACAATAATCTTGTGAGGCAGAGAGGAAAATAATCTTCCTTCGTAGATGAGGGACTTGTGGAACAATAAGAAGCTAACTGCGCTGAGAAGTGGTGAGGCCGGCATCAGAGCTGACCTTGGGATCAGCGCCATCTGCTTTGTAGACCACCCAGATTCCTCGGGAACCAGACAGATTTCCCAAGCACTGCAGGCTGGGGTTGTACCTAATTCACCTGCAGTGCTTTACCAGCTTGCATTAGTAAGGAAGAGAGGAATAACCAGGTAGCTCTTTGGGGAGATACTTGCCTATTTGAGAACTTCTGCCGGCTTGTTCTGCCTGACACAACTACCAACACAGTGAAGCACAGTTCTGTCTTTTACCTCAGTATATAGAGCAAAAAAGTCCCATAGCAGGCATTGATTTACCCTTCACCTGGCATCTTCTAAACTAGAAGGAGGTGAAAAAAAAAAAAAGCTTAAATTCTTTGGAATGGCTGGCAAGATCCTAACTCCTTGCTTATTGATTTTTCTGTTATTGCTCCTGGTTATGAATTATGGATTTAAAAAAAAAACTTTTATGATGAGTAATAAAAGAGAAAGCCAGGAGAAAAATGCCACTGCCCAACCCATCCTACCCCATTAGTTTCTTTTTCTTTTTTATATTAATCTATAAACAGACTTGGGGAGGGGAGTATATAGAAATCCAATCTGTGTCACAAAAAGACATGAACAGATTCCAAGATATAAGGACTCTAGGATAGAGTAAGACAGCCGACATTTCTCCTGAAGCCAGAGGCAAGTAAATGAGAGCATTAACCTTTTCCTTGCTGAAAGAATCTGTGCCTACTGATTAATAACACATTTCAGTCATCCGTCATTGAAAAGAAGGGGCTAGTATGCTCGCTGCTGTATACCCAGCCTGCTGCGAAGCATCAAGAATCACACTTTGATTTTGTCGTGTCTTTGTGGGCAGCTAGAAAAAAAGCTGTTGAAGTGATGCTCCCTTTCATATCACATGTTCTTCTCATTGTGAATCCTTTGTGATCCAGATCAATCTGAATGTATAGTTTTGGCATTCTCGAATTCCAATTTGACAAATAGTTTGCTGAATAACATGCAGATAAGGACAAAAGGAGTTCTCGATATGCCTACATTAAATACTAGATAGGTTTTACGTTTCCACGAGAAATGCTCACCAAAAATACTCTCTACTAAGTAAGTATTATTGCCATTTAGTTCAAAATTCCTTCCTGCATTCCATTAAGGTAAACATGTCTTAACAACAAATACAATTGTCCCCAAGACAAGTTATCATTGTTAAGAGTAGTTTTCTGGCTTTCTTTGCATCAGTTCAACAGTTCTCAAAGATGAGTTATTCGGTCTGTAAGGAACCCAAAGGGAAGTGAAAGCCATCAAAAGATCCAAGACTGAAAAGCACCATGCACACAAAAATTAGTGGAACCACCAGCTGTATGATTTTGAAATTGAAACACTAATAATGACCATTTGCTAGAAAAAAAAAATTACTGGAGTATTGAAATTTCAGAATAAACCCTGTCAAACACCTGTAGGGAATTTCTTTTTTATTGCAAATATTCATACAGGCAGAAGTGACTATATTAATTTAAACAATTTTATGCATTTTTTTCTAACAGGTCAAGAGTAAAACTCAAAATTCTACAGTCACTTGACCACTGGAATAGAAAATGCTGAAGTGGTGTGGGGACCGTCACAGGCTCTCCCCCCTTCACTAATCATCCTGCGTGTACTCAGGGAGTAATGTGCTATTCTTGATGTATAAAACGCAGAACTGTAATTCGGAGAGCTTAATTAACCTCTGTGATACCACGCATTTACTAAGTGGCAAAAACTGGGATTCACATCCTCTTGTAGGAGTCTAGCACGATGTAGCTGCTCTCGCCCTGCTACTGTTCAGGTTGCCAAACCGGAAAGACAGATCTCTCACCGGGTAGCAGGGTCGGCAGGCATCAGGACACGTTAGGTTATTAAACACACAGCCACTCTATCTTGAGTGCTCTCCTTTTCGCGTTCCGTTTCTTGGATCGCTTGTGCTAGAGGAGGTCGATGGCGGGGCGAACGTGGTAACGTGGCGCCGGCTCTTCCAGCCCAGATGAAGCCTTCAGGTGGTCGCTGTCCTCCTGGCTCACTTTTCGCCAGTAAACCTGGGGGAGGCTGAGCAACAGACACCCAGCTAAGGCGCTCCTGCTTTCCTGGCTCAGAAACTGTGTGAGATAAACCAGGCGTGGTGGTGCACGCCTTTAATCCCAGCACTCGGGAGGCTGAGGCAGGAGGATCATTGTGAGTTCAAGATCAACCTTGGCTACAAAGTGAGTTCAAGGTCAGACTGAGCTGCAGAGTGAGACCCTATCTCAAAAAATAGGTTTGGGGCCGGGCGTGGTGGCGCACACCTTTAATTCCAGCACTTGGGAGGCTGAGGTAGGAGAAGCGTTGTGAGTTCGAGGCCGGCTTGGGCTACAATGTGAGCACAAAGTTGGCCTGAGCTACATAGTGCGACCCTGTCTCAAAAAACCAGGGCCGGGAGTTTGACTCAGTGGCTTAAGTGCCTGCCCTGGCAGGTGTGAGGTTGTGAGTTCGATCCCCGGTGCCAATAAATAAATAAATAAATAAAAAATAGGGCTGGGGATTTAGCACAGTGGCTTAAGCGCCTGTCTGGCAGGTCTGAGGTTGGGAGTTCAATCCTCAGTACCAAAATATACAAAATAAAATAAAAAAAGAAAGAAATTGTGTCAGATGATAAATATTTTTGATTTTAAGCTGCTAAGATTTTGGATAAATCATTATGCAGCCATCAAGAATCTTACGTCTCTAATCGAATATGAAAAATACCTTACGAAAACGGTGGCCGATTTTCCAACATCCCACGACTGAGACTTCTCCTATTACACTGTGGGGATCGCGTGGCTTTAGAGGTGAGGCAGGGTGTACTGGGGTGCACTGACGCGCACCTGCTGACAAGGACACACAGGGACCCTCTTCCCAAGTGAAACTCTTGGTCAGCGTTTACGCCGGGATCTGGCTCATTGATTCCTCATGAATTCAATCTACGTGGTTGCTTAAGTTCAGAATGCGCTTTTCATGACCCCTGGATGACATCGCTTTGCCATTTCCCCCTTACGAATGTCACAACACGAGCTATGCCAGCTTTCCAAAGGTGTTCGAAGGAAGTTACCCTCCAGAAAATCTGTTTCTCTGCTGGCTTTTGGAAGATAATTTTTATGAATTGAATGACCCAAAGCAAAAAAGGAAAAGACTTCTTGTTTTACTCTTAAGAATGCAACCAGCACGGGTGGAAAGAAGTTTCAAAATGGTATTCTACTACTGAGAGACTGCAGGAGTTGGCAGAGTGAATCCTCCCATCTCAGTAGATTGCGGCTTACAAAAACTTCAACTATATTTCGCATATATACCAGGTTACCGTTATTACTACTATGTGAAGATTACACACAGTTAAATCTGCAACAAGATTGGGACATATTAAAATCACACCATTTATTTATGTGGAATATTTCTCAACATTCAGATGACAGAATAGGAAGTCCAGACAGAATCCCGTAGGGCTATGATCAATTGGTTTCAAAGAAACCTCTGAAGCAATTCAGTAAGGTAAAAGTATTATTTCCACAAATTGTATCAAACAACTGGTTATTTGTATGAAGTAATAATTTTTTGAAAAGTTTGACATTTTTCTCACCCAAACACACGCACAGACATACACACACACACACACACACACACACACACACAAATAACTTGTTATGGATGATAGTGGTTTTAGAATAAAATGCTGGCAAAATCTTTGCCATATTAGGAAAAAATTTTTATAAGTAGAAAAATAAAAATATACACCTTGACAAAATAAAAAACCTTTGTTTTCCATAAAAAAATAAAAAATAGAATTCAAGTCAGAAAATGAAAAAAAAGTTATAAAGCCTATATTTACCAGAAGACTTGTATTCTAAATATATGAAAATATTTTCATTTAATAATAGCAAAAAGAACTAAATTAAAATATGGGCAGCATATTTGATCAGGTATGCCACACAAGGAGAAATATGAAGTGTCAAAAAGCACATGAAAAAATGATCAACATTATTACATTTATAAATTTCCAAAATTTCCACAAGAAAGTACCAAAAATTGGGACTTTAAATGAAAGAAATGTATTGTTTCACAGTTTCAAGACTGGAAGTTCAAAATTAAGGTACTGGCAGAGCTGTATGCTTCTGAACCCTGAAGGAAGCCTCTTCTGAGTTTCCAGTGGTTTATTGATAATCTTTTATGTTCTTTGGCTTCCAGCTTCCTAACTCCCAGCTCTGCCCTCATTATCAAATACATTTTTTTGGTGCATCTTTCCATGGCCATCTTTTTTTTTGCTTTCTATGTATTCATTTCTCATTTGAAGTATTTTTCTTCGATTATATCTTTCTTAAATATTTTTCTGCAAACTCACTGTAAGAGAAATGTTTAACGCAATCTTACTGGATGTATAAGCTTTTTATATACCATTACCATTTTATAGTATGTTAAGGAAGTGGGACCTAGAGACCACAAGGGGGCAGATTAAGAACAAATGAAAGAAAATAATCCTCAAAAGGGAATCACACTACAATCAAATTGAATATATCTGAATGTATTATTTTTTTCTTTTTTTAAGTACACCAGTCATATTGAATTAGAGACTCAACCTGTTCCTTCATGACCTTAATTTGGTACATTTGCAGTGATCTTATTACAGTTACTTTTTGAAGAGTTAGAGCTTAGAAGTTGTCTTTTATTGGTGAAAGATAATGTAACCCAAACATTAACAGGGAAATGAAAATTAAAACCTTAGGTTGAAAATAGCAAGTGTTGATCGGGGTGTGGAGCCACTGGACTCCCCAGACATCTCTAGTAGAGCGAAGAGTAATGCAACCACTTTAGAAAAATATAAAATAGCTTCTTATAAAATTAAACACATACTAATGATACCATCTCATCCCTAGGTATTAACACAAGAAAAATACATTCAGAAATATATGGGCACAAATGTTGAGAACATTATTGATATCAGTTCCAAACTTGAAACAACTCAGTATTCATTATCTGCTGAATATTATGATATTTAATAACAAAAAGGAACGTAGTATGGACACAGGTGACAATGTGGAGGAGTTTCAAAATTGCTAGATGAAAAGAGTGAAATACAAAACATGGTTTTTATTATTGCAATTATATGAAATTCTAAAAATAAATCAAAACTATGATAATGAACAATAGATCAGTGGCTACTTATATCAGATCTTCTATGAAGGGTTGCGAGACGCATAAGATGATGGAAAATTTCTACATCTCGATTCACATATTGAGTATAGAGCTACACACAATCACTGCAGTTAATTCAACTGTATGTTTCTACAAGTAAATTTTACTGCACATAAATTGCACCTCAATAAATGGGAGGAGAGGTGAAGACATAAGAAATATCAAAGTTGTAGACTCATCTGTTTCCAATATCAAGACTAATTGATCAACTATTTTCACACATTTTAATCCAAAGATCCAGCATCTAATAAGAGACAGCTTTTAAAATCATGAAGCCCTTCCTATGGTTTGAGGAACTGGTTGGTAAAGTTGGAGAATTACACAGGAAACATCAGTTAAGTGTAGTCTAACTTTCTCATTTTACGTGTGAAAAGAGACTCTAATTCCTTCACTGTCACACAGTGGGGCAAGAGAGGCATCACCCTGACAGGCAGGAAGGGTCTGCTGCCCGCTGAGCGGTAGGACACTGGCGGGCCCCTGAAAGGCACCTGTTACTTAGATACCACTTCCTCTACCAGCGGGAGTCACGCACTCACTGAATCAGACCTCTTCCTCGCCTGTGGCTCAGACTTGAGTGTGCGATGCTGCTCCCACCACTAGCACACACATCGTTTGACTAATTGGGGCTAAGCTTCTTGGCTCAGAGCCTTTATTGCTAAGACCCAGCGCTCTGTCTTCAAGGACACCACCTCTTCCAGGGCTCTTTGTCAATGGGATGCTTCTGGATGAAAGCACACGAATTTCTGTTTCCAATTCTTGATGAAATCAGATATTTATAAAGAATGCATTATGAATGAAAAACCAACTGTGGAGGACAATTTGGATTCCCAATATAATCTCTCATCATCTTTTCAACAAACATTTATATTTTTTTTCTGAAAGTAGTCATTTACATAGGACTCTTACAAGTCAGACCATTTTGTTAAGCAAAGGTGAAACATTCTTCCTGGTTTTCATTCTTATATAATATTTGAAATATGAGCAAAAGTGTTGAGGTTGAAGTTAAAAGAGAGTTTCTTAAATCATTTTCTAATGCTCTTTATCGACAAACCTAATCGATGTATTCCACATGTAAATTCGGAAGAAAGAAGGTAACTTGATAAATAGTTTGTTCATAATAATGAATTAAATAGCTAAATCTGTTGCTTTGTGTTTTCCTAAGAATAGAAAATGTGATTGTTTTGTTTAGTTTATTTAAATACATATTTAAAGTAAACTGGTAGAAGTATCCAGAAATAATGAAAAATTGTATCTTTTAATTTAATTTAATTAATTTAATTAGAAACATACTGTATTTATATTACATTCATAAGATACTTTTACTTATTATAGCACATATGTACATACACCCCCATGTCATACTCAAAACACATATAAAACAGACTTTCACCACTTGTATATTGTCAGGTCCACTTTTTTCCCATAATATATTGTCATTAATCCATCCTATGTGACCCTATATTCTTACTCATTGCTTTCTTTGCTACCTTTTTTCCCTCATAACTGGTAGGGACTTTACAACAACAACAAAAAACATTTTTGCCTCCACTACAAACTGTCCTTTACAATGAATTTACAGACATATCACCTTCCCAGGGCCAGTGCAGAGCGAGAGTGAAGGTCCTCACCCACGAAGGAAACGACAGGAATCGGAAGGCTGCGTGCCTGGCCTTGCCACAGGTAACCCGACAGGGAATTCCCTAGTCTTACCTAAATGTTAGTCTTCTTTCTGCCACTATGACATCCACCACAGACTGGGTGACTTGTGAAGACATGACATTAGTCATTCATAGTTCTAGAGGCTGGGGAATTCCATTTTTGGTGAGGACCGTGCCATGGTAGAAAGCTTTGGATGGCGAGAGAAGAGAGTGGTGCAAACTCAGGTAGCACCTTCCCTCAGAAAGCCACTAACCTCATCACAGGAGCCCCACCTTCATGACCTCAGCTGTGCCAAGTTACATCCCAAAGGTCCCACATCCAAACATGATCAAGTATGAATTTGAGGATTAAGTTTTCAAGAAATGACATTTTGGGGGACACATTCAAATCATAGCTTTATGTCACATGGGGAAAAGTCATTCATAATAGTAAACCATTTCCAAGAACAAAAAGAAAAAATATTTCTGCCTCTGCCCCTTATTTTTTTCCAAGAACCAAAGGAGCTGAAGTAAAGTTTAACATTGTCAGGGTCCACTTATGTAAGAGCAAAATTGGAAATGCTACCTTCTGTATCTAGACAGTTATTTTATCCAGTGCATTGTATATAACTACAATAAATAAATTTGAAGTGTTCAATCTGACTGTTCTAGTTATAAATTTCTTTTTTTTTTTTTCATTTTACGGCATCATCATTCCACAGGAAAACATGAGACTGTTTGATTATGCCTTTGTTCATTCACTTATATGATCAACAAGTCAGTGGAGGGGAGCGCTTCAAGAAAAGACTGAATGTGGATCATTTTGGGTACCCTGGGCTACAGGCAGGAAGCAATGGGAAGATTTTCAAAGAAGGCCTGAGGTTTTATTAATGAAAGCAGGTTGGCTTCCCCACTGCTTCTGCAAACTCTTCTTAAGCCTCAGTTGCAAAAGGACCTCGCTTCGTGCCTCACACCCCCCACTGGTGTAAGCTTTTGGTCCTAGGTAAGAGAAGAAGATCAGAGAAGAGCCTGCCAAGCACCTGCCACCTTCTTCTCAAGAGTCTAAGACAACACCTGCTGCTCTCTCTTAGGTTACAGATACTTGTCACAAGAAGTAATGGTGAGAAACCGTAGGCTCAGGCTCACCTTGGAGTTTTAACCCTTTACCAAATGCACTGGTGTTGCTTTTACATAGTAGTATCGTAATCTAAAGCTGTAATAAACAATGGCATAATCTCTTTAAAAACTATTATACAACATAAAGATTTGCTTCCCTCAATATGAGAAGGATGGTTTTGTTTTGTGAAAGGTCTCTCTACAGTAGTCACTCGAAAATAATTCTGCCTTCTGCAGTTATAATTTAGAGTAATTACAGTCATGTGAGGTGCATTTTGAAGTTGAAGAACTGCACTGTGAACGTTGCTGAATGGCAGTTTGATTTCTTAGCCACAGTGGGAGTTTGGAGCTTGTTTAGTGGTCCACTCTCTCAGTCTTCTCTGTTCTGCAAGGGGGTGGGTAACAGAGAGCGGAATGCCTGGTGCAGAGGAAACAAAATGTAATGTTAAGTACCATGGATATTTCTCCTCTTTAGATTTAATAAAGATATATCAACACCAGCTTCTGAGACTTTCTGAGCAAAGCACCCAGATGACAAGGTGAGAGGTGCACATTTTGGGGTAACAGAAAGTGAAACCCCTTGCCTGTCCTGGGAGTGCTAACCTGGGGTGGTAGATAGGAATTTGCAACTACTACATACAGAAGCATATGAGAAAGGTCATGCCTGACTCTTGTTGTCCTGCATATAAAGTTCATATCAATCTATCTAGGAGATTTTAAGTCTTCTAGATGGATTGTATAAAGCAAAACAATGAGCAAATAACCACATCAGTTACAATCCATACAAACGACCCTCATAGACTCTCACACATCTCTGTAATGTCCAGTGCTTCTCTTATTTCTAGCTGTTTTTGGACAGGGAGCTAGAGCAAGGAAATTCATACCAGACACGCAAAGTGTCCCTAGATATCTCGTCATTGTCCCAATTCCCTGTGAAGACATTTGTGGCCTCCCATCACTGCTCAGTGCCTAGCCTGAAATCTTATCTTCTCTCTTGCTCTCTTGTCCTACTAAAGGAAGAGATCCTCTGTCCCCTGATCAGCAACACATCAATCAATGTAGACATTTACAAAAGCTAGAGAGTTCATTATGGAAGATAACACACACACACACACACACACACACACACACTCAAGCACTATCTGCTGGAATGGCAGAGGAAAACACACACTGAAAATACTGTCTCCTTCTCTCTTGGTCATTCCACAGCAAAGAAAGCCAAACATAAATTACCATCTGAATACGCCTTTTTTTTTTTTTTGGTACTGGGGATTGAACTCACAGCCTTGCACCTGCCAGGCAGGTGCTTACACCACTGAGCTAAATCCCTAGCCCTATTTTTTGAGACAGAGTCTCGCTATGTAGTTCAGGCTGGCCTTGAACTCACTTTGTAGTCCAGGCTGGTCTCAAACTCACAGTGATCCTCCTGCCTTAGCCTCCAAAGTGCTGGGATTAAAGGCATGCACCACCACACCCAGTTTGAATATGCTTTTTGTCACCTTGATGACTCAAATGTGTAAGGGAGATCACCCAGATGAGGCTGAGAGGACCCAGTGGGGAGAGAACTCTGATCTTCTGCCTTCAGTCCAAATGAAGGAAGCAGAAGGAGGAAGACAGAGGAAATCATGTGATTGGTTTCCCACATGGGCCACAGACTTGTGTGTACCTAAGCGTACATTTATGTATCACTTACTGTAGTGTCTATAGCCCCAGATTCCCCTAATATGTATGAATATATAATTTTAAATGAAGCGATCACCAGGAAACCCAGGAAAGAGTCTTTTATGCCAACTGGGCACAATAGAGATCAGAAGGCTGGCTAGGTACAAAACGACCTAGGTCTGGAGGCCGAGAGTGAGGAAACTGAGCCAATTCAGACCATAAGCCTGAAGGAGTAACTGGCCTGAGGTCAAAACCCAATCCAGTTCAGTAAAATGTTGGCTACCTTCTTTTAAAGAATGAAAGCATCCTACAAATTATGGTGCAATTGCCCATTTTCTAAGTGCTTGGAGATGTGGTTTATATTAGGAAGTACATTTGATACTTGAATCTTTGGAAAGGAAACTTTTAGTTCCTTTCCAAAACCAAACAAGAGTGGCTGCTTCAGCAGCACACACGCAAAGCCAAGCAAGAACTCTCTGACAGAAATAAGACAAACATAATATATTTCCTATGGGAAACTTCAGGTACAAACCAAAATGCCAAAAATGTGTAAACAATATTTTAACTTGGGGATAAAACCTGATAGGTTGAAGATTTTGGTGCTTATGCTTTAAGCTATAGATTAATGCCCAGCTTACTTGTTTATGACCCTTCTTCCTGCATTTATTCTGTAGTCTGGATCTGTAAAGGGTTAGCAAACAAAAACGTATCAACAACCACAACAAGAGCTTATAGCAAACTAATTCCTGCAGGGAGCGTGAGGGTGACAAAGACAGATATTAGGAAAGGGAACTTCACATTCCGGTCTATCACCTGACTGCTTTTGTTTGGCTCTTGCCTCTTTTGTGTCTCTCAGTGTCTAAGAAATGGGGTTTCCTGTTATCTCCAGACAAGTAAAATTTAGTTGCTCATAGCCTGACAGCTTACCTCGTTCAATTTTTCTTGCAAGTGAGCCATAAAACCTTGCAGCAAGATGAATAACAGAGGTGGAGGACATTGAGCCAGAATCTGAAAATTCCAAAGCTGTTTCTACATCTTAATAATTTTAATATTGTGCAAAGTCATTTAGAAGTTTTGTTATCCATTTATCTTATTGCAAATAGTATTCGTGGTACCATAAATAATACTCTCATTCTCCATATTACAATGACTAATTGGTATATGGTGTGCGTGTGTGCTTGGTGAAGCAATATGGAAATAAAACTGAGTATTAAAATGAGATACATCTGGATGCCTAAATGTGACTAATGTCTCCAGGGATTTTCAAAGTTCCTGGCCAACGTGATCCTGAAAAAATGAAACCCAGCAACACAGTCATGAGAAATATCTTTGAACAAAGTTTATCACAGGCTGGGGAAAGGGTGACTTAGAAAATATACACCGAGTGTGGGGGAGCATTGTTTGAGATATTTATTTGTTTCCGGTTCTTTCCTTTCACTCATTGAGGCAGACAGAATGCAGAGGCTCCAAGGAAGCACTGGGGAAGCACAGAAGTAGGAGTAACCTTCAATTTTACTTCTTTTGTTTTGCTTTCAGTCACAAAACTCACAGAAAGGATTACTGCAAACTGTCTTCAGGATCATCGGAAGAGCTCCTGCCTCTGAAGGAATCATTTGAATCAGTTCTAAAGGATTCTTAGACACCCGTAAAAGACCCAGAGATCTGTGGCCTGGGACCACAAGAGACTGAGATCTTGATTCAGGATTACACTAGGAGGTGGCTAAAATCAGAGGAAAGCAAGCAGATACCTGATTTTCCAGCTGTAAGTATGTGAACTCACCCAATACATTCCTCAGTGATAGATGCCGACTGTTGACTGATAGCCAAAGGGTCTTCCCTGGGTCTTACACCCTGAGAAATGTCTATTTTTCCTAACAGGAACAACTCCAATTGAACAGCCTCAGCTGTCCTTTGACAAGCATAATCAGCACTTGCTGTCAAAATTAGATTGACTTTAAGAAAAGTCTGATTCCTTATCCACCTGAATTATGAAATGTCCTTTTAAAAAGTAATAAAAATAAAACCAATGGAATTGGCAAATAAACCTTTTCTTTCTTGCCAAAACTAAGCTGCATGCAATTCAATTGCTTTACTAGACTTAATTATGATTAATTGGTCAATCAAACCCATTTAAGACATCACACCAGTCATTCATTTAATATTGATTGGATACCTTCTATGAACATAGCATTATATATGGGAAACATTTAGTTATTACTTAGGGATTGAATTAATTTTATAAATAGTTCTTCTGTGTGCCTCTCCAGCATCCTGGTAATTATGTGCCTGAATAAAGCAAATCTCTAAACCATACTTGAATCGATCATCACAGTATTTTAATTACAGTTGTTAGTAAGTGACAATATGAATTAAAATGAATCTGTTCTTTTCATGAAAAATCATGAAATTTTGAAGCTGGAAGTGACCACAGAGAATATATATCTCTAACTCTTTCCCTAGCTTTCCTATTTAACAAATACGAACACTGAATTAAAAACTGAACTCATCTATTCAAAATCACACGGCTAAAACAATACCAAAAAGGTAGAACCCAGGAATTCTCTGACATCTGGATTTTATTCTTTCTTTACACGGCATACATTTTCCAGCTCTATAAAGATGATCTTCTCCAAGGTACACTTAAAGAAAAATTAACGTTGAAAGACAGTTGCAAATAACCTCCATTTATGCACACTATATTGAGGGAATTTTCTCAGCTTGGTTTCAAAACTCTTCTCTCAGGTAGGTAATGGTACAGTTCCTGTTTTAACACTGGACCCCAAAGAGGCACCCATACATAGTTAGGGGAGCAGCTCCTATTGAGATACAGGTATTCAGACCCCAGACTTCAACCTGATAGGACTCAGCTGTCAAATTACAGAAAATTTACCACATTAGGGTGCTATTTACTCATCTGCCAAATATTTAAGTAATACGTTGAGTCCTTCCATGTACCAATACTTACTTAGGCACTGGAGATCATCTGGTAAATAAGAGGAATAAAATCTCTGACCTTGTGCGTTTTGTATTCAAATAGTTGTTGAGAATATTGGGAGTGTAAGGAACAAAGCTTGTTACTAGGAGGCACAATTAAAATACACTTGGGAGATTTAAAAAGAAAATCAGGAGACAGGTTCAGAGCTAGAGTCAGGCATCCTGAGTGTTCAGGCCATGGCAATGGCTCTGGAATCCTCACCCATTCCAATAAACTGAGGTGAGACCCTTAAACTAGTGTCTATCATTTTTGTTAGTATGCTTGCAATGCACAATAAGTACATTCGCCATGGGGAATTGGCACAGGCACATACCACACCTTGATCCTTTTTACCCCCACCGCCCCACCTCCCCGCCACCCCCATCTCTCGAGCCTCTTTCCATCTGTGCCAACTGTGTTAAAGATTCAATACGGTCCACTCTCTGCTCTGATTTTCTTATTCAGTCTCCGAGTGGTTCACAAAGTTCTCAGGACAGAATCTGCCTGTATCATCTGTCAGTGTGTGACACGGAGCAGGCGTTTTCAGCAGCCCTGTCCGGTCAGAACAGTCAGATGGCCGGATTCCGCATAGCTGCATCCTAGCCAGGAGCTGACTCATGCAGAGCTGATTTAGGCAACAGTGCAGGATCACAACAGACAGCACGAAATGGGTTATGGGTCTGGTGGGGATCAGAGAACCAAGTCCGGCGTAACCGCAATATTCCAGTTCTACAAATTGCAAAGACTTGGTCATGATTAATTTGTCTACATAAAAGTACGCCTTCTTTTTCAAAATAAGCATTTAATGAGAATATTCAGAGACCAGGATAGGTGGAACCATTTAAAAGAAAATATTATTTGCATTTGAGCTATTCTTATCTTGATCAGATTTATTTAAATGAGAGATAAAATACAGTTTCATACAAATTCATATCTTTTATTTACTTTAGCAGAATCTATTCTTTTCATTTATACATAATATCTATTTTCAGTATTAGAAAAACTGAAAATTCAAAGTAGGAAAAAGTTTACTTTTGAATTCAGAGAGGTTCTGAGGGAGTCAGACAAGAAAATGAAGAAGAATAAAACAGAAGATAAAGACGTACTTTAGAAACCCCTTGATGAAGTAGCTGCTGGGGCATTAGATGGGGGAAAGGGAAAGTGAGAAACACTTTCCAAAGATAGTGACTCCTCAAAGGACAAACTAAGGCCGAGGAGAAAAGTGTCCCAAGCCAAGATAGGATCCACACCATCAGAAAGCAAAAGAAAACAAAGGAAATAATTTGGAATGCCCACGGTAAAGAGCAGAAGTAGGAGAAAAATTGGAAAGAAAAGAAGGTGGAGTTTTGATACCTCAAACACCCTTATGCTTTTCTAAGAATTTATCTAAGATGTTACGGACTTGTAGATAAAGTCCATAAAGAATTCTTATCAACAAAAATTTGGATTTTAAACTTTGCTAAGAAAGTAGTAGGCAGGGACCAGTAGGAAGAAACAAGAAGGTCAGTTAAAATTATGGGAAAATGGTCCCTGGGATATTATGTTGAATTTTTCTTTTAGCATTTTACTCTGCTCATTTCCCCCAGAATAGCCAGATCTACTTTTACTTATTTGCCTCAGGAAAGGGCATTAAATGACTTTAAGGAATTAAATCATTTGCATCTTCTGGCTTGTTTTCTAAATTTAAAATTCATGGTGAATAATCTTCCTGATAATTTGCTGCATTCTGTTTGCCAGTGTCTTATTGAGGATTTTTGCATCTATATTCATTAGGGTGATTGACCTTTCTCAGTTGGACCTTTCTCTGGTTTTGGTGTCAGAGTAATGCTTGTTTGCAGGAATGACTTTAGAAGTTATGCTTCCCTTTCAATTTCATGAAAAAGTTTGAGGAGTAGTGGAATTAGATCTTCTCTAAATTTCTTACAGAATTCAATAATGAATCCATTAGGACCTGAGCTTTTCTTTATTGGAAAGATTTTAATTACATTTTCAATTTCATTCACTGATATTAGGTTATTTAGAATTTTTATATCTTCTTGATTCAGGTTTGGTAATTCATATCTAGGAATTTGTCCACTTCTTCTGTGTTTTCCATCTTACTAGAACACAGGTTCTTGAAGTAGATATTGATCTGCATTTCTGCAGGACCTGTTGTGATTTTATCCTTTTCACTCTTACTTGCATGAATTTGAGTCTTTTCTTTCCCCTTCTTTGGGGGGTGATAAGGGAAGTTAGGGGTTTGTTGATTTTATTAATCTTTCAAAGAATAAATCCTTTGATTCACTGATTCTTTGTATTGTTTTCTTAGGCTCAATTGAATTATTCTTTATAATTACCTCCCTTAGAGTAGCTTAGAACTTGACTTGTTCTTCTTTTTCCAGAAGCTTGAGGTTCAGCATTAGGTTGTTTATTTAAGCTTGCTCTGTGTTCCTGATGTGGGAATTCATCGCTATAAATTTCCCTCATAGGACTGCTTTCATTGTGCCCCAAAAGTTCTGGTATGTTGTTTTGGAATTATCATTTAATTGTGGAAACTGTCTAATTTCTTCTTTAATTTCATCTGTGACCCATTTGTTCTTCAGGGCGGTGTTATTTAATTTCTGTGTGTTTATAAAATTTTCTTTTGCCATTGATTTCCAATTTTATTGCACTGTAATCTGATAATAGACATGAGATAATCTCAATTCCTGTTCATTTACTTAAGCATGTTCTGTGATCTAGTTCGTGGTATATTTTGGAGAACATTCCATGTACAGTTGAGAAGAGTGTGTATTCTGATGTGGGATAGAACACTCTGCAGACATCTACTAAGTCCATTTGTTCACAGCTTTGGTTCAGTTCTGATGTTTCTTTTTTTAATTTTTTGTCTAGTTTATCTGTCTATTTGTAATGAGGTATTGAGCCCCCCCCATTACAACTGTGTTAGTGTTTATTTGAATTTTCATGTCCATTAATATTTGTCTTACATAGTTGGTTGTACCAGTATTTGCTACACATATATTTATGCATATATATTAGTGTTATCTCTTTCCTTTGGAATTTTCTATTAATAGGTATGTAGTGACCTTCTTTGGCACTCTTGAACAATCTTGGATTGAAGTTCACTTTGTCTTCAAATAGAATAGCTATCTCTGGTTTTCTTCCAGGTTCCTACTGCATGAAATACTGTTCTCCATCCTTTGATTCTCAGTCTATGAATTTCTTTTTGCATTAAATGTGTTTCTTGCATGCAGCATATTGTTGGATCTTGATGCATTCTGCCATCTGATTCTTTTGTGGTGAATTGAGACTATTTGAACTGATGGTTTAACTTATGTGTATTTACTTATCTTTGTCATATTATTTTCCTGTTGTTGGTTCCCTGTTTCCCCCCTCTATTTAATTGCTTGCCTTGCCTGATGGATTCATTCTATTGGTTTTCTTGGAATTGTAGTCTTTTTATCTCTTTCTAGAATATCTTTCAGAACATTTTGGAGTACTGTTTTCATGGTCATGAGTTTTCTGAGTTATTCTTTGTCATTGAAGTATCCTATTTTTCCACTGATTTTGAAAGGTCATATTCATCCTGGAGATGCAGGGGTGGCTCAACGTATACAAAACAATAAATGTAATACACTATATCAACAGAGCCAAGACCAAATTGTCATCTTGCTAGACACAGAAAAAGTGTTTGACAAAGTCCAACACCCATTCATGGTAAAACCCTACAGACAATTGTAATAGTCTTTATCTCAATCTCACAAAGGCCTTTTATGAAAAACCAACAACTGACATCATACTAAATGCTCAAACACTGAAACTTTAATTCTAAGACTGGGACTGAGACAAGGATGTTCACTATTACCACTCCTATTCAATAAAGTTCTGGAAATATTAACCAGAACAATTAAATAAGAGAAAGAAATAGAATAAGGATGGAAAAGAAAGAAATCAAATTATTATTACTTGCAGATGACATAATACTCTACACTGAAAACCAAAAAATCCACCAAAAGACCTCTAGATTAAATAGCCAAATTCAGTCACATAGCTGGATATAAAGTCATCCCTCTAAATTCAAAGTTCAAGAAAAGATTATGGTAAGTGTTACTATAATCACCATGCAGGAGAGAATATTTTTCTCAAGAATAGAAGAAGACAGGGAAATTCTTTCCTGAAAATGATAAAAAGAAGTTCCTAATATCAGCGGTCAGAGGAGGTACTCGGCCCTCAGGTGCAGGTTGCATCACTGGAAGAGTAGACGTCAAATACACTGAAGAGCATTCTGTTTAAATGAAGACTCCCATCCCTGCCTGGGAGAGGGGACCACCAGGATCACTGAGGATTTCCAAACTCGCCCTGTTGGCTGGAATTTAGAGACCGCTGCCTATTTTCTGGGTCAAATTTATGACGCCTGGCTTTACCTGTAGACCGAACAGACCAGGATGTTTTCAGAATACTGCAGTGTTCTTTTCCCCCCATCACCTTAGTCAGATGAACTCTCAGAATCTAATTTGTTTTATCAAATTATAACAAAAAGGTGCTAATACCTGTATTTAGGCGATGATTAATACTGGACACAGATGGTTATGTAGTTATTCAAGTAAAAACTAATGCATTTGTGAACTAATTTATAAAACAAAAAAGACAGTAGAGATAGATTTAAAAACTAGTGTCTTGGTTACTTTTCTCTCATAGCTGAGACAAAATACTTGATGTCTAAAATGAAGGAAGGAAAGGATTAGTTAGCTTACAGTTTTTGGAGGTTTCAGTCCATACTCAGCTGGTTCCAAAGCAGGGTGGTGTGGCACAGGGGCAACACTTCATGGTGGAGACAAGTACCAAAGGCAACAAGAGCAAAAAGGGGCAAAAAGGGAAAAGCACAGCTCCTCCCCTCTCTTATATTATATGCCCACTACCCGACCCGGGGTAGGTGTAGCACTCACACTGCCAATCCCAGCACTAGACAACAAACCAATCATAAATGCTAGACTCAGCCACCTTCAAAAGGTCCATCCTTCATGACCTCAAGAGGCTTTGGGGGGACATCCAAACACAAACCATAATAACTAGTAAGACAGTTACTGGAATTATATGATCTGTTGGACATACAATTACAACAGCCCCAGACAGCTTTTTATCTGCTTGATTTGAAATATGATTACTTGAACTCACCTTGGGCAAATGCTGTGTTCTACCCTCTCTTAAGTTAGAAACTGATGAACTTACACAGAAAACCACATGGTAGAACTTCACTGATAGACTTTAGACTCAACCATATTAGCATCTTTAAATTTAGAATGGCATTTGTCATTGATAACTTTGGTTGATTGGGAAAATTACAATTATATAAGGATTTAAAAAGAAATCAGGCACATCTTGATACAATGAGCAAAACCTTTAAAAATATTTTACTGTTTAAAATGAATTATTAAGCACATAATAATGAATTTTCTTCCCTGTATAATAAAAAATACATAGAATCTGAAGTTAGAAGTCTGGGTTAAGACCTCAACCTCACCATTTATTTTTTGAATGCCCTTGTAAAATGTGTTTTATTACCTTAAGACAGCATTTCTACTGGCAAAATTGGATGCAGTAATAATAAGCTAATGCATGTAAATAATAGTTTTTATGATTATCTATGTTGGTGTGATAAATATCACCAAAAGTTAGTGGCTTCAAATAATTATTTCTCTTTATGTTTTTG
The DNA here is from genome assembly GCA_004363535.1 of Dasyprocta punctata. NCBI lineage: Eukaryota > Metazoa > Chordata > Mammalia > Rodentia > Dasyproctidae > Dasyprocta > Dasyprocta punctata. The sequence goes on along the minus strand of RJWM01011168.1, from coordinate 2,817 downwards.
TATTCTGAGAGTTGGGGATTTGGACACCAGGGATAATTTGTATCTACTCTATTATGGGGGAAACTCAGAGACAGGAGTGACTTGTCAGATGGAAGCAGCATACTATCTGATAAATGATCTTCATGCACATCATGAGACTAGAATCTCATGTCTGATAGTTGATCTTACTATTGCCAGGGCCCCCAGCTGGACTATTAGATTTAAGTCTCAAGTGACCTCTACATGTAGCTTGGGCTTCCTCACAGCATGGAGGCCTCAGATTTCTTACTTGGAGACTCATGCCTCCAAAGGTCAGTGTATCAAGAGAACCAGATGGAACATCAGCATTTATCACCTCGCTGAAGAAGGGATATACTATTACTTTACTTTGGTTATAAACCCATTCAGGTACAGAAGTAGGGAGCATAGAATTAATGTTTAAATGGAAGGATTTCCAAAGTCACTTCATCAAAAGAACGCACAGCAGAGCAGATAGTGTTGGGGTTAATTTGAGAAAATACAACATGCCAAAGTAAGTGACATATAGTTACTATTAATAACAAACATAGTTTTCTCCCTTATCTTCTTACTAGAGTTATTTGGCTAAGTTTCTGTTCAAGGCCATAAATGTTTTGTATTCCTTAATTCAACTAACACATTGTTATTTAGTCTCGGCCTATGAAGATATTTGTTATGAGTTTAGTATCCACTGATTAAGTAGCGCATATCAAGCAATATTTGATGTACTTTACCAGCATGGCTCATTTCATTCACATGACACATTTATACAGTAGGTATCGCAAATGATCCCTCTTAGAAAGGAGCAGACAGGAGTGTGCAGAGCCTAAGAAACTTTCTCATATAAATTACTAGGCCAGGATTTTAATCAAAGGAGTGTGACTCCAGAGAGCAGCCTTCCAGCCATTCACTACACTTGCCTTGTCTTTACCAATGTCCAAATCAATAGGGTGACGTACAACTTTATTGACTTGTGACATCATTTAAAATGCCTTAAAAAGTGGAAAATTATATCATACATATGAGTGAATTGATTTTATTTAAAATAACAGAGTTACTTTAAAACGTAGCTCTTAGCAAGTATTGGAAATATTACTATATTGAAGCATTATCACTATGAAAAGAGAGCTAATATTTGTTGATCTTTAACATGCCCAGAACTGTGGTAGATTTGTTCCTGGAAATAATACATATGAGATGTGAATTCCCCTTCCCACTTCACTGGATGCAATTCTCTTATTTCTCTCTCTCTCTCTCTCTCTCCCATCACTAATCTACTATGTATTGTGCTCCTCTGTATTCAGCAAAACACTCTGGATGCAACCACATGTATGGTCCTTGTACTCGAGGATCTTACAATTTAATCAAAGGAGTTGGACAAAGAAGCAATTATAATAAAATATGTAAAAATTCTGTGACTAGGGAATTATTGGGAACAAAGGAATACAGTGCAGGAGATCTGATCTCGTCCAGGCATAATCTAGAAGGCAATTCAGCAGAAATTTTATTAAGACATGATTATGAATAAGAAAGTAGTAAAAAAAACCCCAACATTTTGTACATTTTCATGTATCTCCCAAATGCTAACATGTATTAATATCTTTATTTCATAAGTAGAACAAAGAATGGAAAGTAATGGTAACTCTTCCAGGATTCCAGGGTTAAACTGGGGTTTTAAGCCCAAAGTTCCCTCACTCTTAACTCTGGAGTTTTACTCCAGAGCTATACTCAAAGTGAGGTCCTTTACCTACCAGCATTCCGAGAACTGTTTCATATACAGAGGGTTACATAGGCCTCAAACAACAGAATCAGAATTTTGGGAAATGCAGGTGCTCAAAAATCAGTTTCACTGACCCACAGCTAGTGACTCCTTAAATCTGCAATTGGTTGCTCTAAACACAATGAGGTAGAGTGCTTGACCATGGATTGGAGAGGGTAAAAATATCCAAGGATGTTGAAAGCAGGCAGAGAGAAAAGACAAGCTCATAAAAATCAAAACATAAGCAGTAAAGTTGCTATGTCAGTGGTTCCATGATTTCTTAGAATTCAGTGTCAGGGAACTGGGTGTGTACTTTGCATAATCAAGAAGTTAATAAAGACATCGTGAAGAAGGCAGCACTGAACTGTGACTCGAAGGCTGGGAAGGACACTTACAGCTTTCAGATTAAAAAAAGACAATTGCTGTGGCTGTGTCCTTGGCAATGAGCAAGTAGATATCTAGAACCCAAGCGCTGACTAAGGAAGACAGCAATTGCAGGATTTTATTAGAAACGGTACACGCAGGCATCACGCTGATCTTCAGACCCAAGTGCTTGGGAAGAACTGGTCTCATGAGTGGAGTCAGGGCTTTGTTTATCAAGCAGGTAATGGGACAACAGGTTAAAAAGCAGTAATCTAGGCAATAATTCAGATTTTATAAACATAGAAACTGAGGGCCAAAAAGATTGAATGGTTTTTTACACACACATACGCAAAACTAAAGAGGAATTAGAGCTAAGACTTCTTATTACCATTGTACCTTAAAATCAAGGAAATGTTCAGGCTTATAATAACAGGACCATGCTCATGGACACTTTCTGAGAATGACAAAAATACAAATGGAAAAAAGATGAGAAGGACAGGATTCTTAAAATGCAGAGAATTTATTAAGAAATAAATTCTACCTAGTTTTAGAGCAGCCAAATAGATTAGAAAGGAATAAAAATTTCAGATCTGAGAATTTTCTTAGAAAAGCCATTTCCACCTGCACAAAAGCATTTTTAATTGAAAGAGAAAAATGATTTAAGAGGCTAATATCAGCTTGAGATGAATCATGCTCCA